>JARBWK010000020.1:17038713-17167269 GCA_030556195.1 Anolis apletophallus
ATGGAAGGAAAGAGAAAGAGATAAGGAAGGAAAGAGGGAAGAAAGGGTGGAAAGGAATGAAGGATGGAAGGAGAAAGAGGGAGGTATGGGAGAGAAAGAGAGAAGGAAAGAAGGATAGGACGATGAGAGAGAAGAGGCATGAGAAAGAGCCAAGTCGCCGCTTCCGGCCCGCGGGCCAGGGTTCCTTCGGAAGGGGCCTGAGGCTGTGAGGAATTGTGGGAGTTGAAGTCCAAAACACCGGAAAGGCCCAACTTTGCCCAGGCCTGTGTTAGACGTATCCCTTACCTTGCTTAATGTACTGCTTGAGAGACAGAGAGCCGGTGTGGACGCTGACCGACTCCATTCCTGTCTTTGGCGGAGGCTCTGCGGCCTTCATCACAATTCGAGATGCCTGACGAAGAGAGTCCTCCTCCTCCTCCTCCTCCTCTTCATGGTATTGAACTGCGGCCCGGGGCATCCCTTCAGGATGCTCCTGCCATGCGGTCGGTCCGTTCCCTGGAGCGTCTCCTAGCAACCGCCCCTCCCTGCAGCGTCTCCAGCAACGCAGCACCAGAGGTGGTACACAACCGCCTCCCAGCCCATCATCCAAGGGGCAAGGCGGGTTTCCCCTCCCGGGTGCATCGTGCGAGGCTAAGACACCATCAAAACCCTCCTGACAGATGGCCATCTGGCCTCTGCTTAAGAGGCTTCGGGGATGGACTCCAAGGTGGCAACGTATTCCGCTATCGAAGGGCCAAAACAGGTAGAATCTCTTTTCCTCACATTTGAATCCAATATCAGATGGAATCTGGTGCATTTAGGCTCCTGGCATTGAGGGGGGGGGGGGGTCTCCAATAATAATAATAATAATAACAACAACAATAGAAATAGACTCTCTCGGCATTACTTCGCGAACGAAGATTCTTAGGAAGGACTCACCCCCCACTTTTTACAAGCGCGTTGATGACTTAAAAGGCCAATCTGAGATAGGCAAGTTCGGTTGCAGAAAGCACGGCAGAAAGTCTCCTTGGGTGATGTCGTTTCCAAGTTGCGGTTCTTTCTGCGCTGTCGGCATTACTTCGCGAACGAAGATTCTTAGGAAGGACTCATCCCACACTTTTTACAAGCGCGTTGATGACTTAAAAGGCCAACCTGAGATAGGCAAGTTCGGTTGCAGAAAGCACGGCAGAAAGTCTCCTTGGGTGATGTCGTTTCCAAGTTGCGGTTCTTTCTGCGCTGTCGGCATTACTTCGCGAACGAAGATTCTTAGGAAGGACTCATCCCACACTTTTTACAAGCGCGTTGATGACTTAAAAGGCCAACCTGAGATAGGCAAGTTCGGTTGCAGAAAGCACGGCAGAAAGTCTCCTTGAGTGATGTTGTTTCCAAGTTGCGGTTCTTTCTGCGTTGTCGGCATTACTTCGCGAACGAAGATTCTTAGGAAGGACTCATCCCCCACTTTTTACAAGCGCGTTGATGACTTAAAAGGCCAACCTGAGATAGGCAAGTTCGGTTGCAGAAAGCAAAGCAGAAAGTCTCCTTGGGTGATGTTGTTTCCAAGTTGCGGTTCCTTCTGCGTTGTCGGCATTACTCCGCGAACGAAGATTCTTAGGAAGGACTCATCCCACGCGTTTTTCCAAGCACGTTGATGACGTAAAAGGCCAATCTGAGATAGGCAAGTCAGGTTGCAGAAAGCACAGCAGAAAGTCTCCTTGGGTGATGTTGTTTCCAAGTTGCGGTTCTTTCTGCGTTGTCAAGACCCGTTCGGCGTGTCTTCTCGAAAGAGGCCGCAACATCGTGGATAGTGCGTCTCCATGCCTCCCGATGTGAGGCCAGGGTGGACCATGGTTGGTGATCAATCTGGCCGAGCCTGAGATATTGTTTCAGGGAGTCCTTATATCTCTTTTTGGGGGGGCGCCTCTCTTGTGTGTTCACCAGTAGTATCTTTGGGAGGCGGTGGTCCTCCATCCTAGACGTGCCCTTCCTGGAAGTCGGCCTGAAGAAAACAGAAGTCCTCTACCAGCCCGCACCACAGGAAGAACACCACCATCCCCACGTCAGCATAGGCACATCTGTGCTTAAGTCCGTTCAGCAGTTCACCTCCTGGGAAGCATCATCTCTTCAGACGCCAAGATTGACAAAGAGATAGATCACAGATTAGCAAAGGCATTGAGTGCGTTCGGAAGGCTTCACAAAAGAGTCTGGAGCAACAAGCACCTGAGGCAAAGCAGCAAAATCAGTGTGTATAGAGCAGGGCTGTCCAACTGGCGGCCGGGGCCGGATCCGGCCGTAGCCTGTTGGACACGGCCCACCTATGCCCTCAGCCGCCCATTTTTTTTTTTTTTTAAAAAATCGATTTTTAAAAAAAAATGGCGGCTGAGGGAGGGAGGAGGGGCAGGGAGGAGGAAGAGAGCTAGCTCCTCCTTTTCGGGCGCCCCCTACCCTAGGGCAGGGGAGCCACCGAAAAAGGGCAGAAGGCGGCGCCAAGAGCAGCGCGTCACAGGCCTGGTGTGACGCTGCTCTTGGCGCCTACCCCTCCTTTCGGCGGCTCCCCGGCCTAGGAAGGGAGGGGGCGCCGAAAAGGAGGAGTAGGCGGTGCCAAGGGCAGCGCGTCACGCCAGGCCTGTGACGCGCTGCCGTTGGCGCCCGCCTTCTGCCCTGCCGGCGCCCCTTTCTAGGAGGGGGCCGCGCCCGAAAAGGGCAGAAGAGCGGCGCCAAGGCCTGGCGTGACGTCTGAGCCTGGCGTGGCCCGGCTGCTCTGCCCTTTTCCGGCGGCTCCCCGGCCTAGGAAGGGAGGGGCGCCGAAAGGAGGAGTAGGCGGTGCCAAGAGCAGCGCGTCACGCCAGGCCTGTGACGCTGCTCTTGGCGCCGCCTACCCTCCTTTTTCGGCGGCTTTAGGAGGGCAGGGCCTGGGCTGGGGCGCAGGGCCTGGGGCGGGGCCGAGCGGCCCCGCAGGTCATCAGTAACCTCTTATCCGGCCCGGACCCGCCAGAAGTTGGACAGCACTGGTATAGAGTGATCGTACTGTCTATTCTCTTATATGGGTCTGAAACATGGGTCACCTATCGCCAGCACCTACGCCTCCTCGAACGCTTCCATCAGCGCTGTCTTCGCACAATCCTAAATATACACTGGACCGACTATGTGACGAATGTTGCTGTCCTTGAGCAAGCAGGGATCACCAGCATTGAGGCCATGCTATTGAGAACACAGCTGCGCTTGGCAGGCCATCTCTAGGATGGAGGACCACCGCCTCCCAAAGATACTACTCTCTGGTGAACTCGCGCAGAGAGGCGCCCCCAAAAAGAGATATAAGGACTCCCTGAAACAACACCTCAGGCTCGGCCAGATTGATCACCAACAATGGTCCACCCTGGCCTCACATCAGGAGGCGTGGAGACGCACTATTCACAATGCTGCGGCCTCTTTCGAGAAGACACGCCAAACGGGTCTCGAAGAGAAACGACAACGCAGAAAGAACTGCAACTTGGAAACAACGTCAGCCAAGGAGACTTTCTGCTGTGCTTTCTGCACCGAACTTGCCTATCTCAGATTGGCCTTTTTAGTCATCAACGCGCTTGTAGAAAGCGTGGGAGGAGTCCTTCCTAAGAATCTTCGTTCGCGAAGTAATGCCGAGTGAGAGAATAGTAGTAGTAACAATTAGCTGTTAGCCCTAGCTTCTGCCAACCTAGCAGTTTGAAAACATGCAAATGTGAGTAGAAAAATAGGTACCGCACCTGTGGGAAGGTAACGGCGCTTCATGCAGTCATGCTGGCCACTTGTCCTTGGAGGTGTCTGTGGACAACGCCGGCGCTTCGGCTTAAAAATGGAGATGAGCACCAACCTCCGGAGTCAGACATGACTGGACTTAACGTCAGGGACTTAAAACACCTTTACCTTTACTACTACTAGTAGTGGTATGTTTATTTATACCCACAAGAAGACTCAAAGCAGCTATGTATTATTATTATTATTGTTTATTTGTATTTTTATATATAATTAATTATACAGTATATAAATAAAATATTATAAATAAATAAACAATAAAATAAATAATATAAATATTATTATTAGTATTATTATTATAGTATTATGTATTAGTATTAGTAGTATCCTTAGTATCCTAGGGCAATGGGATAGCCGTCGTTGCCTTCCTGTGTTAAGAGATCACGTTCATCTCATTCGTTCTGCACCTTGTGACCATTCGTTTGCCTGCCTTCCGTTCCGCTTTGGATGACCCAACCAGGTGTGATGCGCGCCGCATTCCCTGTCGGTGGCACATGACCAGGTCTGTGTGGCATAACACCTCTCGGGTAATGCCTACCTAATTCTGAAGGAGCACTTAGCGGCGAGGGGAAATATAAATACAGCTGCCTCGCCGCTTTGGCTTTGGCGCTGACGAGCCCCGCCGATCAGAAACTTGTAATTAAGCAATCAGACTCTTAATGGCGGTGGGAGAGAAGAGCGCTTGTGCCAGAACGACGAAGATGGGAAGAGAGATGGAGCCGTAGACCTCCGTTCTCTCTCTCGCTCTCCGCACGAAAACGGGAAATCGCCGTACCTATCTCTGGCTCCGTCCCATGCACCAAGACATGTGAAGGCAACATGGTATAAAATATATATTATTATTATATTATTGTATTATATTATTATATTATATTATTATATTATTGTATTATATTATATTACCGTGTTTCCTGAAAGTAAGACAGCGTTATATAAGACGTACCCGAAAGTAAGGCGTAGGGGACTTTTGGGGGGAAAAGAAAGTAAGACAGCGTTATATAAGACGTACCCGAAAGTAAGGCGTAGGGGACTTTGGGGGGGAAAAGAAAGTAAGACAGCGTTATATAAGACGTCCCCCTGAAAGTAAGGCGTAGGGGGACTTTTGGGGGAAAAGAAAGTAAGACAGCGTTATATAAGACGTACCCGAAAGTAAAGGCGTGAGGGGGACTTTTGGGGGAAAAGAAAGTAAGACAGCGTTATATAAGACCCGAAAGTAAGGCGTAGGGGACTTTTGGGGGGGAAAAGAAAGTAAGACAGCGTTATATAAAGACGTACCCCAAAAGTAAGGCGTGGGGGACTTTGGGGGAAAAGAAAGCAAGACAGCGTTATATAAGACGTACTCGAAAGTAAGGCGTAGGGGGACTTTTGGGGGGGAAAAGAAAGTAAGACAGCGTTATATAAGACGTACCCCGAAAGTAAGGCGTAGGGGGACTTTTGGGGGGGAAAAGAAAGTAAGACAGCGTTATATAAGACGTACCCCGAAAGTAAGGCGTAGGGGGACTTTTGGGGGGAAAAGAAAGTAAGACAGCGTTATATAAGACGTACCCGAAAGTAAGGCGTAGGGGACTTTTGGGGGAAAAGAAAGTAAGACAGCGTTATATAAGACGTACCCGAAAGTAAGGCGAGGGGGACTTTGGGGGAAAAGAAAGTAAGACAGCGTTATATAAGACGACCCGAAAGTAAGGCGTAGGGGGACTTTTGGGGGAAAAGAAAGTAAGACAGCGTTATATAAGACGTTACCTCAAAGTAAGGCGTGGGGACTTTTGGGGGAAAAGAAAGTAAGACAGCGTTATATAAGACGCATTTCAAAAGTAAGGCGTGAGGGGGACTTTTGGGGGAAAAGAAAGTAAGACAGCGTTATATAAGACGTACCCAAAGTAAAGGGGGACTTTTGGGGGAAAAGAAAGTAAGACAGCGTTATATAAGACGTACCCAAAGTAAAGGCGTAGGGGGACTTTTGGGGGGAAAAGAAAGTAAGACAGCGTTATATAAGACGTACCCGAAAGTAAGGCGTAGGGGACTTTTGGGGGGAAAAGAAAGTAAGACAGCGTTATATAAGACGTACTCGAAAGTAAGAGGGGGACTTTGGGGGGGGGAAAAGAAAGTAAGACAGCGTTATATAAGACGTGCCTTAGAGTAAGGCGTGGGGGGAAAGAAGAGAGTAAGACAGCGTCTTTACTTTCTTTTCCCCCTACGCCTACTTTCGCACGCCCTTATATCAAGACGCACCCGTCGCCACGCCCACGCCGCCGCCGCTCGGCCACATGGCCCGGCCCATCAGTGCGCACACCCTCTGCGGCACACCTTTCTGCCAGGCCTCTGATGCGAGAAGGAAGGGAGAGCGCAGGGGCGGAGAGCGCCGACGCTTCAGAGCGCCACCTGACGCGCCGTATCCCTCCGCCTGCGCCTCCCCTCCCTTTCTTGAGAAAGAAGGGAGGGGGGGGAGGCGGAGGGAAGCGCGCCGGCGTGTCAGGCGTCACTCTGACGCGCTGGCGCTTCCTCCGCCCCTTGCGTCTTCCCCTCCCTCCCTTTCTTGGACGATCAGAGGCCTGGCAGAAAGGTGCGTCATGGGAGGTGTGTGGCCGGCCCGGGGCGGTGGCGGCGGCGGCGTGGCGACGATGCAGACGAGGCTTACATTCGGGTACGGCTTACATTAGCCGACCCCCTGACACCCCGACACGTCTTACAATCGGGTGTCATACTGGGAAACACGGTATTATATTATTACTTATATGAAAGTATCATAAAAGGGTTTGGTTTCACCTCCAGATTGCTAGTCAAAATCTGAATGACCGTGTCGCGAAAGGATGCAGACCTCCAAAGCTTTGGAAAGCTCTGCTGTAGGGTCATAGAGTCGCTGAATCCTAGAGTTGAATCATAGACTCATTGAGTTGGAAGAGGCCACATGCGCCATCTAGTCCAACCTCATTCCGCCAGGCAGGAGAACCACAATCAAAACACCCCAACAGGTGGCCATGCATCCTCAGTTTAAAAGCCTCCAAAAAAGGAGCTTCCTCCAGACTCTGAGGCAGGGAGTTCCACTGTTGAACACCTCTAAGAATCATAAAATCATTGAGTTGGAAGTGACCTCATGGGTCATCCGGTCCAACCTCCTGCCAAGAAGCAGGAAAGCCATATTCAAAGCACCCCCCAACAGATGGCCATCCAGCCTCTGTTTAAAAACTTCCTCCAGACTCCGAAGCAGGGAGTTCCACTGTTGAATAGCTCTTAGAATCATAGAATCATTGAGTTGGAAGTGACCACATGGGCCATCCGGTCCAACCTCCTGCCAAGAAGCAGGAAACCGCATTCAAAGCACCCCCCGACAGATGGCCCTTCAGCCTCGGTTTAAAAACTTCCTCCAGACTCCAAGGCAGGGAGTTCCACTGTTGAACACCTCTTAGAATCATAGAATCATTGAGTTGGAAGTGACCGCATGGGCCATCCGGTCCAACCTCCTGCCAAGAAGCAGGAAAATCACATTCAAAGCAGCCCAGACAGATGGCCATCCAGCCTCTGTTTAAAAACTTCCTCCAGACTCCAAGGCAGGGAGTTCCACTGTTGAACACCTCTTAGAATCATAAAATCATTGAGTTGGAAGTGACCGCATGGGCCATCCGGTCCAACCTCCTGCCAAGAAGCAGGAAAATCACATTCAAAGCAGCCCAGACACATGGCCATCCAGCCTCTGTTTAAAACTTCCTCCAGACTCCGAGGCAGGGAGTTCCACTGTTGAACACCTCTTAGAATCATAAAATCATTGAGTTGGAAGAGACCACATGGGCCATCTAGTCCAACCCCATACTGCCAGGCAGGAAAAGCACAATCAAAACACCCCAACAGATGGCCATCCAGCTACTTTTTAAATGGTTCCAAAGAAGGAGCTTCCACCAGACTCTGAGGCAGGGAGTTCCATTGTTGAATAGCTCTTGTAGTAATGTTCAAGTGGAATCTCCTTTCCAGTCTCGGACGTGTCTCTTGTTGTGTGGTGTGGAAATAAAACCTTGGTGTGGTCTGTTTCCCTTCTAGGCCCGGACCCGGGAGCCCCCCTGCCGCCATGGCGGCCTGCAACAACAACAACAACGGACGGCGAGGACGCCTTCCCCGCAGGAGGCCTCAATGGCTTCCCAGCCCAGCGCCTCGGGACTTGGCACAAAGCGGAAGACGAGGTGCGGCTGGCGGAGCCCGGCCTGGTCAAGAAGGCCCACCGGGAGATCCTGGACCCACGGCGCGCAAGCGGCGGGTGGAGCTGAAGTGCATGGAACTCCAGGAGATGATGGAGGAACAAGGGTGAGTCCGGATGCCAGGCTACTCAGGAGACACCAACGGCCCTCCAATGGCATTGCGGGTTAGGTTGCTTGTTTTGTTTTATGTTTGTGTTTGTGTTTTGATTTTATTTATTATATTGTGTATTGTGTTATTGGGCTTGGCCTCATGTAAGCCGCCCCGAGTCCCCATCAGGAAGATGGTGGCAGGATATAAATAAAATCATTATTATTATTATTATTATTATTATTATTAGAGCATGGTAAACATGTACAGGGCTCTTGGACATGTTCATGGTGCTCACTATAACTCGGAACGTCATTGAAGGGAGGGCCATTGGTGTCTCCTGAGTAATGGGATCTGTAGCTGTTTGTGAACATCCCAGTTGCACACACATACACATTTCCACTTTTATTATGTGTATAGATATACTAGCTCAGTGTTTCCCAACCAGTGTGCCGTGGCGCACTAGTGTGCCGTGAGCGATCCTCAGGTGTGCCGTGGGAAATGGGAACCTCCAACCCCCTTTCTTCCCCCTCCTGCCAAACACTTTTCCTTCTCCACTCGGGCTCCCTTCTTCCCAGCCTCGCTCTGCTCGCTTTGGCTCGCTTTGCTCTGGGACGGGTTTGCGCAGTAGCGCCCGCACGGGTCACGCCTTCCTCCCTCCCCCCCTGAACACGCTCACGCTGCCCCCTCGGATCAAAATGGCGGCAGAAGCGGCAGTGGAGAAGAAAAAGTAAGTGTTGGGCAGGAGGGGGAAGGAAGGGTGCGAAGGGGGAGGGGGAGGAAGAGGTCTCTGTCGGAAGCTGGCATGGGCAAACTTGGACCTTCCAGGTGTTTTGGACTCCAACTCCCACCATTCCTAGCAGCCTCAGGCCCTTTTCCCCCCCCCTCAGCCACTTAAGCAGGAAAGGGCCTCAGGCTGTGAGGAATGGTGGGAGTTGAAGTCCAAAGCGCCCAGAGGGCCGAAGTTTTCCCATGCCTGTTTTAGGGACCTTCAAGTGGTGAGCCTCCCTCCAACATTGTGATTCTGGATAGAAAACACACAACAACATAATATGACGTTGTTTGAGTCCACAGTGCTCTTTGGGCGTAGGTGAACTACAACTTCCAAACTCAAGGTCCATTCCCAAGCAAACCCTTTCGGTACTTTCTGTTGGTAATGAGAGTTCAATAGGCCAAGTTTGGTTCAATTCCATTGTTGCAAGAGTTCAGGATGCTCTTTGATTGTGTGTTAACTATAAATCCCAGAAACTGTAACTCCCAAATGTCAAGGTCTATTTTCCCCAAACTCCATCTGTGTTCACATTTGGGCATAATGAGTATTCATGCCAAGTTTGGTCCTGATCCAACATTGTTTCAGTCCACAGTGCTCTCTGGATACAGGTGAACTACAACTCCAAAACCCAAGGTCAATGCCCTCCAAACGCTTATAGCATTTTCTCTTGGTTATGGGAGATCTGTGTGGGAAGTTTGTGTCTTTCTGCCATTCCTGCCAGGATATCTATGTTGTGTTCATCGAAACAGGCCCAGGTTTCACACTGAGTGTATAAATACATTTACAAACATATTAACTATATGTATTACTGTGTTAGAGTGTCATTTGGTGTCATTTTGGTTGGTGGTGTGCCCCAGGATTTGGTAAATGGAAAAAAGTGTGCCGCTGCTCAAAAAAGGTTGGGAAACACTGTACTAGCTGTGCCCTGCCATGCGTTGCTGTGGCCTATTGTATGAATTTTCAAAGTAGAGGTAGATACCTGGACTATTATGAAAGAGAGGTACCTACCTATCCCTTCCCCCCTTTTTCTTCCCCTTCCCCTCCTTTCTTCCTTCTCTACCTCTTTCTTTTATTCCTTCTTTCACTCTTTGGTTACATCCTTCCTTCTCTCTCTTTCTTTCCTTCCTTCCTTCTTTACCTCTTTCCTGCCTTTCCTTTTTCTTTCCTTTCTTTCCTACGGTACCTCTTTCCTTCCTTCCCTCCTTCCTTCTTTCCCTCCCTCCTTCTCTCCTTCCTCCTCCTCTCTTTCCTTCCTCCCCCCTTTCTCTCTTTCATTCCTTCCCTTTTTCCCTTCCTCATTTCTTCTTCCTGTTTGTTCTTCTTCCTTCTTTACCTCTTTCCTGCCTTTCCTTTCCTTTCCTTTCTTTCCTTCGGTACCTCTTTCCTTCCTTCCCTCCTTCCTTTCCTTCTTTCCCTCCCCCTCCTCTCTTTCCTTCCTCCCCCTGGTTCCCCCTTTCATTCCTTCCCTTTTTCCCTCCCTCCTTTCTTCTCTCCTTCCTGAATGTTCTTCTTCCTTCTTTACCTCTTTCCTGCCTTCCCTCCTTCCTTCTTTCCCTCCCTCCTTCTCTCCTTCCTCCTCCTCTCTTTCCTTCCTCCCCCCTTTCTCTCTTTCATTCCTTCCCTTTTTCCCTTCCTCATTTCTTCTTCCTGTTTGTTCTTCTTCCTTCTTTACCTCTTTCCTGCCTTTCCTTTCCTTTCTTTCCTTCGGTACCTCTTTCCTTCCTTCCCTCCTTCCTTTCCTTCTTTCCCTCCCCCTCCTCTCTTTCCTTCCTCCCCCTGGTTCCCCCTTTCATTCCTTCCCTTTTTCCCTCCCTCCTTTCTTCTCTCCTTCCTGTTTGTTCTTCTTCCTTCTTTACCTCTTTCCTGCCTTCCCTCCTTCCTTCTTTCCCTCCCTCCTTCTCTCCTTCCTCCTCCTCTCTTTCCTTTCCCCTTTCTCTCTTTCATTCCTTCCCTTTTTCCCTCCCTCCTTTCTTCTTCCTTCCTGTCTGTTCTCCTTCCTTCCTTCTTTACCTCTTTCCTGCCTTCCCTCCTTCCTTCTTTCCCTCCCTCCTCCTCTCCTTCCTCCTTCTCTCTTTCCTTCCTCCCCCCTTTCCCTCTTTCATTCCTTCCCTTTTTTCATCCCTCTTTTCTTCTCTCTTTCCTTCCTGTCTGTTCTTCTTCCTTCCTTCTTTACCTCTTTCCTGCCTTTCCTTTCCTTTTCCTTTCCTTTCTACTTTCCTTGCCAAAGGGAAAGAAGGAAGGAACGCTCGCTAGAGGGGAGGAGGGGGGTGCGGCAAGGGAGAGGGGGCGGGGCCAAAGAAGGGAAGGGGCGGGGATGGAGCTGAAGTAGGGGGTGGGGGCGGCAGGGCTGGTCCCTCCCATTCCGCCGACTACGCGGCCGCATAGGGCGACGGGACCTGGGAGGGGCGTTGCCACTTGGGAGGGGTGCCACCGCGCCGGCCGCCCCAACCCTCCACTGCGCCTCCGCAACCAGCCGTGCCGCTGGGTGGAGGCGTGCTCGGGAGCTAGTGCTGCCCGCGGCACGGACAGCACTAGATTTTCGCGCGCATGCGCTGTGTCTACGGAGCTTAAGTGGGGCTCTGTAGGCACTGGGCATGCACGCAAAACCTCCATGCGCATGCGCTGTGTCTACGGAGTTCACTTGAGCTCTGTAGACACAGTGCATGTGCGCGGAGATTTTCGTGCACATGCGCTGTGTCTACAGAGCTCAAGTGAACTCCGTAGACACAGCGCATGCGCACGGAGATTTCCGCGTGCATGCGCAATGCATTCAGAGCTCACTTAAGCTCCGTAGACACAGCGCATGTGCACCGAGATTTCCGCGTGCATGCGCAATGCATTCGGAGCTCACTTGAGCTCGTAGACAGCGCATGCGCCACGAAAATCTCCGCGCACATGCACTGTGTCTACAGAGCTCAAGTAAACTCCGTAGGCACAGCGCATGCGCGCGGAAATTTCCGCGCGCATGCGCAGTGCCTACGGAGCTGAAGTGGAACTCCGTAGGCACTGGGCATGCACGCAAAAACTCCGCGCATGCCCAGAAGCGCCTGTAGGCGCAGTGCAGCAGCAGCATGGAGATACGAGCGGCGGCGCTTAGGGCGCGGGGCGCCAAAATAATGTTTGCTTACCCCCTGGGAGAGCTCGGACCGCCCCTGGGGGCGGGCCTCTTTGCCTCTCCTCCACATCCCCCTCCCTTGCCAAAGGGAAAGAAGGAAGGAAGAAATGCTTGCTAGAGGGAACGGGGACAGAGCGAGCACGGTGCGGGGATGGGGCTGGATAAGGGGGTGAGGCTGGAGTGGGGGTGGGGCCTCTTATTGCCCCTCCTCCACATCCCCCTCCCTTGCCAAAGGGAAAGAAGGAAGGAAGAAATGCTCGCTAGAGGGAAGGAGGGGGAGTGGGGCAAGGGAAAGGGGGCGGGGACAGAGCGAGCACGGTGCGGGGATGGGGCTGGAGTAGGGGGTGAGGCTGGAGTGGGGGGTGGGGCCTCTTATTGCCCCTCCTCCACATCCCCCTCCCTTGCCAAAGGGAAAGAACGAAGGAAGGAACACTCGCTAGAGGGAAGGAGGGGAGTGTGGTGAGGGATTGGGGGCGGGGCCAGAGCGGGACAACCGAGGATCTGTATTTTGTTAATTTAATGAATTTTGAGGGGTTCTTTGGGGGGAGTTTTATTGTTGGCCACACCTTGCGTTGTGAGACGTTTTGCTGCCAAATTTGGTGGGTATTGGCCCCGTAGTTTTTTTTGTTTGTAAGGTACTTACCACGACAGGACCATTTTTATATATATAGATATAAGTCTGAAGGAAAAGAGTAGGGGGTGTGGCTGGAGCGGGGGGCGGGGCCTCTTATTGCCCCTCCTCCACATCCCCCTCCCTTGCCAAAGGGAAAGAACGAAGGAAGGAATGCTCGCTAGAGGGAAGGGGGGGAGTGTGGTGAGGGATTGGGGGCGGGGCCAGAACGGGACAACGGAGGATCTGTGTTTTGTTAATTTAATGAATTTTGAGGGGTTCTTTGGGGGGATTTTTATTGTTGGCCACACCTTGCGTTGTGAGACCTTTTGCTGCCAAATTTGGTGGGTATTGGCCCCGTAGTTCTTTTGGTTTTAAGGAACTCACCACAACAGGAGCATATTTTTATATATAGAGATATAAGTCTGAAGGAAAGGGGCCGCCCAACAGGCAGGATGTGGTGGATTTAATTGGCGCGTGGCTTCAGTGTGCCGCTGCGCATCGGCGCTCCCCACAGAGCGCTGCGGAGGAAGCGGCGCATCTCATTGATGATTCAGAGCCTTCTCCTTTTGATCTCCTTCCACCTGGACATCAATCGCGGAAGAGAAGCCCAGAGGCTCATGGGAGAAGGGGCCATCTGCTCGCTTCCCGGTGCCCAGCCTTGCATCGAGAACGAGCATGATGCCCAATGGCCAACGTCCCTATGCAACACGATTCCCGTTCCTGGGTTATCAATGTCGTTTCCTTATTAATTATGGAAATGGTTTATTAAGCTTTCAAAAAGTTTGTTTTTGCGGGAGGGACGTCGCCCCTTCTCTTTCTTTCTTTCTTTCTTTCTTTCTTTCTTTCTTCCCTTCCTTCCTCCACCCCTTCTTTCTTCCTTTCCTTTCTCTTCCCTTCTTTCTATTTCTTCCTTTCTTGCACCTTTCCCCCTTTCTTTTCTCTTCTTTCTCTCTTCCTTCTACTTTCTATTCCCTTCTTTTCCTTCCTTCCTTCCCTCCCTTTCTTTGTCCTTTCTTTCTTTCCTTCCTTTCTCTCGCTCTTTCTTTCCTTCTTTCTTTCTTCCCTCCCTTCATTCATTCATTCTTCCTTCTTTTCTTTCTTTCTTTTTCCACCTTTCTTACACCATTCTTTTTTGGTCCTTCCCCCTTTCCATCTATTTTCTCTTTCCTTCTTTTTCTTTCTTCCCTCCCTCTCTCCCTCCCTCCCTTCATCCTTTCTTTCCTTCCTTTCTCTCTGCTTCTCTTTCTTTCTTTCTTCCCTCTTCTCTCCCCTTCATTCTCTTTCTTCCCTCCCTCCCTCCCTTCATTCATTCATTCATACCTTCCTTCTTTCCCCCCTTTCTTACACCATTTCTTTTTGGTCCTTCCCCCTTTCCATCTACTTTCTCTTTCCTTCTTTTTTTTCTTTCTTCCCTCCCTCCCTTCGTCTCTTCTTTCTTTCCATCCTTTCTCTCCCCTTCTCTTTCTTTCTTTCCTCCTTCCCTCCCTCTTCTCTCCCCTCCATTCTTTTTCTTCCCTCCCTCCCTTCCTTCCTTCCTTCCTTCCTTCATACCTTCCTTCTTTCCCCCCTTTCTTACACCATTTCTTTTTGGTCCTTCCCCTTTCCATCTACTTTCACTTTTCTTCTCTTTCTTTCTTTCTTTCTTTCCTCCCTTCATCCCTTCTTTCTTCCCTTCCTTTCTCTCCCCTTCTCTTTTCTTTCTTTCTTTCCTCCCTTTCTCTCCCCTCCATTCGCTTCCTTCCTTCCTTCCTTCCTTCCTTCCTTCCTTCCTTCATTCATTCATTCATTCATTGATCTCTTCTTACTTACTTCCCTTCTCTCCCCCCTTTCTTTCACCTTTCCTTTTTGGTCCTTCCTCCTTCCATCTACTTTCTCTTTCCTTCTTTTTCTTTCTTTCTTCCCTCCCTTCTTTCTTCCCTTCCTTTCTCTTCCCTTCTTTTTCTTTCATTCTTTCTTTCCTCCCTCCCTCCTTTCTCCCCTTATTTTCTCTTCACTTTTTTCTCATTCTTCCTTTCTTATGCTTTTCCCACTTTCCTCTTTCTTTCTTTCTTTCTCATGCCCCTTTTCTTGCCCCTTTTTCTTTTCCTTCCTTCCCTCTCTTCCTCCGCCCCTCATTTCTTCCCTTCCTTTCTCTTCCCTTCCTTCTCTTTTTTCCTTTCGCATACCCTTCCCCCTTTCCTTTTTCTTCCTTCCTTCCCTCCATTTTCTTCCTTCTCCCTTCCTTTCCCTTCTTCCTCTTTCTTTCTTTCTTTCTTTCTTCCTCTCTTTCGTTATTTACTCCCTTTCTTTCCCGATCCCATTTTCCCTTTCTTTCCTTCCCTCATAACATTCTTTCCTTTCTCTTCATTACGTCCTTGCATTTTGAGGAAGGCCATGGCACGTTTTGCTATCCAAATGGGCTTTGACGAGGCCTGCGTGCGCGCATTTCCTCTCCGAGACCTTCCCCCTGGCCTATTTGAAACCCCAAAAGAGATGACCCAGAGGTTTCTGGGAATGCAGTTTGTGGGCGGAATAATTGTGTCGGTAGCGCAGGTTTGGGCTATTTTTACAAGCGCTCTCCAAGGTGCCGGATCCATTTAGAAATCGAGTTCAGCACCTTGGAGAGCTCCTTCCAAACAGAGGGGGAAACCTGGAAGGGATTCTATACTTCTATTATTATTATTATTATTATTATTATTATTTGAAACACGACAAGATGAGTACACAGCAAACAAGGTCACTATGGTGGTTGTTGTATTGGTTCACAAGTCGGACACTTCCCAAGTGTCTAGGACTGTGTGATATTATTATTATTTTAATTTATTATTATTATTATTATTAGAAACACGACAAGATGAGTACACAGCAAACAAGGTCACTATGGTGGTCGTTGTATTGGTTCACAAGTCGGACACTTCCCAAGTGTCTAGGACTGTGTGATATTATTATTATTTTAATATATTATTATTATTATTATTATTATTATTATTAGAAACACGACAAGATGAGTACACAGCAAACAAGGTCACTATGGTGGTCGTTGTATTGGTTCACAAGTCGGACACTTCCCAAGTGTCTAGGACTGTGTGATATTATTATTATTATTTTAATTTATTATTATTATTATTAGAAACACGACAAGATGAGTACACAGCAAACAAGGTCACTATGGTGGTCGTTGTATTGGTTCACAAGTCGGACACTTCCCAAGTGTCTAGGACTGTGTGATATTATTATTATTTTAATATATTATTATTATTATTTGAAACACAGCAAGATGAGTACACAGCACCTTGAGTTCAGTTCAGCACCTTGGAGAGTTCAGCACCTTGGAGAGCTCCTTCCAAACAGAGGGGGAAACCTGGAAGGGATTCTATACTTCTATTATTATTATTATTATTATTATTTGAAACACGACAAGATGAGTACACAGCAAACAAGGTCACTATGGTGGTTGTTGTATTGGTTCACAAGTCGGACACTTCCCAAGTGTCTAGGACTGTGTGATATTATTATTATTTTAATATATTATTATTATTATTATTATTATTAGAAACACGACAAGATGAGTACACAGCAAACAAGGTCACTATGGTGGTCGTTGTATTGATTCACAAGTCGGACACTTCCCAAGTGTCTAGGAGGACTGTGTGATATTATTATTATTTTAATATATTATTATTATTATTATTATTATTATTATTAGAAACACGACAAGATGAGTACACAGCAAACAAGGTCACTATGGTGGTCGTTGTATTGATTCACACATCGGACACTTCCCAAGTGTCTAGGACTGTGTGATATTATTATTAATATATTATTACTAGCTGTCCCGGCCACACGTTGCTGTGGGTTTTTTTTTAACTTGGGGACTGTGTGTGTAGTCATGTATATGTGTATGCATGTATATGTGTGTACTTATGTATATGTATGTGCGTGTATATGTGTTGATGTGTGTAAGTACAGGTGTGTTTATGTATGTGTGTATGTGTATATTTGTATATTTCTGTGCATGTATATATGTGTGTGTATGTGTTTCTGTGTTCCTTTCTTCTACCCTCTTTCCTTCCTTCCTTCACTCCATCCTTCTATCCTTTCCTTCCTTTCCCCTTCCCTCCTTCCTGCTATCCTTCCTTTTTCCTTCCTTTCTTCTCCCCTCTTTCATTCCTTCCTTCCTTCATTCCTTCCTTCTATCCTCTCCTTCCCCTCCCTTCCTTCCTGCTATCCTTCCTTTTTCCTTCCTTTCTTCTCCCCTCTTTCTTTCCTTCCTTCATTCCATCTTCTATCCTCTCCTTCCCCTCCCTTCCTTCCTGCTATCCTTCCTTTTCCTTCCTTTCTTCTCCTCTCTTTTCTTCCTTCCTTTACTCCATCCTTCTATCCTTTCCTTCCTTTCCCCTCCTCCTTCCTGCTATCCTTCCTTTTCCTTCCTTTCTTCTCCCCTTTCTTTCCTTCCTTCCTTCCTTCCTTCTATCCTTTCCTTCCTTTCCCCTCCCCTCCTTCCTGCTATCCTTCCTTTTCCTTCCTTTCTTCTCCCCTTCCTTCCTTCCTTCCTCCATCCTTCTATCCTTTCCTTCCTTTCCCCTTCCCTCCTTCCTGCTATCCTTCCTTTTTCCTTCCTTTCTTCTCCCCTCTTTCATTCCTTCCTTCCTTCCTTCATTCCTTCCTTCTATCCTCTCCTTCCCCTCCCTTCCTTCCTGCTATCCTTCCTTTTCCTTCCTTTCTTCTCCTCTTTCTTTCCTTCCTTCATTCCATCTTCTATCCTTTCTCCTTCCCCTCCTTCCTTCCTGCTATCCTTCCTTTTCCTTCCTTTCTTCTCCTCTCTTTTCTTCCTTCCTTTACTCCATCCTTCTATCCTTTCCTTCCTTTCCCCTCCCCTCCTTCCTGCTATCCTTCCTTTTTCCTTCCTTTCTTCTCCCCTCTTTCCTTCCATCCATTCTTCCTTCTATCCTTCTTTCCTTTCTTCTCCCCTCCTTCCTTCCTTCCCTCTCTCCCTTCTTTCCTTTCCCTCCTTCCTGCCATTCCTCCCCTTTCTGTATCAGTCCTTGCTCCCCTTGCCTCTTCTCCCCCCCCCCCCCCCCACCAGCATTCCGACATTCTAAACTGCCAGAAGGGTGTGGTGT
This sequence comes from Anolis apletophallus, assembly GCA_030556195.1. Classification (NCBI taxonomy): domain Eukaryota; kingdom Metazoa; phylum Chordata; class Lepidosauria; order Squamata; family Anolidae; genus Anolis; species Anolis apletophallus. The sequence goes on from JARBWK010000020.1 coordinate 17,056,353, forward strand.
GAGGATCATGGGAGTTGTAGTCCAGTGGTTTTTTTGGGTATTTTTGGTAGTGTTGTTTAATTTTTTGTTTTTTGGGGTGGTGGTAAACATACCAAGTGGGGTTTTGTGTGTATGTGGGCTGATTTGGTGTCTCTGCCTTGTAAGGTTTCTCTGCCTAGGACGGTCGTTCCATGACGGGACCTCCTTTATATAGTATTATTATTATTATTATTATTATTATTATTAGAAACACAACAAGGTGAGTCCACAGCAGACAAGATCACTCTGCTGGCCGTTGTATTGGTTCACACGTCGGACACTTCCCAAGTGTTTAGGACTGTGTTATATTATTATTATTATATTATTATTATTATTATTAGAAACACGACAAGATGAGGCCACAGCAAACAAGGTCACTATGCTGGTTGTCGTATTGGTTCACACGTATGACTCTTCCCAAGTGTCTAGGACTGTGTTTGATTATTATTATTATTATTATTATTATAAACACAACATGCTGAGTGCACAGCAGACAAGATCACTCTGATGGCTGTTGTATTGGATCACACATCTGACAATTCCCAAGTGTCTAGGACAGTGTTATATTATTATTATTATTAGTAATTTATTGTTATTATTATTAATATTATTATTATTAGAAACACAACAAGATGAGTACACAGCAAACAAGGTCACTCTGCTGGCGGTTGTATTGGATCACACATCGGACACTTCCCAAGTGTCTAGGACTATGTGATATTATTATTATATTCTATTATTATTATTATTATTATAAACACAACAAGATGAGTCCACAGCAGACAAGATCGCTCTGCTGGCTGTTGTATTGGATCACACGTCGGACACTTCCCAAGTGTCTAGGACAGTGTTATATTATTATTATTAGTAATATATTATTATTATTATTATTAGAAACACAACAAGATGAGTACACAGCAAACAAGGTCACTCTGCTGGCGGTTGTATTGGATCATACATCGGACACTTCCCAAGTGTCTAGGACTATGTGATATTATTATTCTATTATTATTATTATTATTATTATTATTATTATTAGAAACACAACAAGATGAGTCCACAGCAGACAAGATAGCTCTGCTGGCTGTTGTATTGGATCACACGTCGGACACTTCCCAAGTGTCTAGGACTATGTGATATTGTTATTATTTATTATTAGTTGAAACACAACAAATGAGTACACAGCAAACAAGATCACTCTGCTGGCTGTTGTATTGGATCACACGTCGGACACTTCCCAAGTGTCTAGGACTATGTGATATTGTTATTATTTATTATTAGTTGAAACACAACAAATGAGTACACAGCAAACAAGATCACTCTGCTGGCTGTTGCATTGGATCACACGTCGGACACTTCCCAAGTGTCTAGGGAATAATATATTATTATTATATTAATTATTATCATTATTATTTGAAACACAATATTATATTAATTTATTATTATCTGCAGCTGACAGGTGATAATTTTGCCAGTGCCGATTGTGCTTAAGTGCCGGCCAAGGTCTTGAGGCACTGCGCCCAGTGTGCCGATCACCACTGGGACCCCCTGGACTGGCTTGTGCAATTCGATCTTTAAATCCTCGTATTATTATTATTATTACTACTATTATGTTTATTTATATCCCCCTTTTTCTCCATAGGGAGACACATATACAAACATTGAAACAGAATTAAACATCAATGGGTATATTTTTTTTAATCGCAGTTAAAACCCATACTTGTCGCCCAATGCGATATTTTTGCTTTTCTTCGGGGGTGGGTTTTTCTCCCCCCCCCCTGAAAAGGATGGGATCTTGATGTATATTTCGAAAGGCAATGATTTGAGGAGGCAGCCCCTTCCTGCCTTCTCTTTTTGCCTCTCTCTCTCGCTCGGCTGGCTCCCTTTTATCTGACAGGCCTCCTGAAACATCACAAAGCCACAGCCTGTTTTCATGTTGTGGATGCCCTCCTGATGTGGAAGAGAGGCAAGGAAGGAAAAGAGGGCGGGAGGGAGGGGATTTGAGACAATACAATCTTTCGGCATTACTTCGCAAACGAAGGATCTTAGGAAGGACTCGCCCCACGCTTTTTGCAAGCGCGTTGATGACTAAGACGGCCAATCTGAGATAGGCAAGTCCGGTTGCAGAAAGCACAGCAGAAAGTCTCCTCTGGTGACGTTGTTTCCAAGTTGCGGTTCTTTCTGCGCTGTCGAGACCCGTTCGGTGTGTCTTCTCGAAAGAGGCCGCAGCATTGTTGATAGTGCGTCTCCATGCCTCCCGATGTGAGGCCAGGGTGGGCCATTGTTGGGGATCAATCTGGCCGAGCCTGAGGTGTTGTTTCAGGGAGTCCTTGTATCTATTTTCGGGGGTGCCTCTCTTGCGAGTTCACCGTAGAGTAGTATCTTTGGGAGGCGGTGGTCCTCCATCCTAGAGACGTGCCCTGTTCTCAATAGCATGGCCTCAACGATGGTGACTCCTTCTTGCTCAAGGACAGCAACATTCGTCACATAGTCAGTCCAGTGTATATTTAGGATTGTGCGAAGACAGCGCTGATGAAAGCGTTCGAGGAGTCGTAGGTGTTGGCGATAGGTGACCCATGTTTCAGACCCATAGAGGAGAATAGACAGTACGATAGCTCTGTACCCACTGATTTTGGTGCTTTGCCTCAGGTGCTTGTTGCTCCAGACTCTTTTGTGAAGCCTTCCGAATGCACTCTATGCCACTCTATGCTCCATCTCTTTGTGAATCTTGGCATCTGAAGAGATTATGCTTCCCAGGAAGGTGAACTGCTGAACAGACTTAAGCACAGATGTGCCTATGCTGACCTGGGGGTGATGGTGTTCTTCCTGTGGTGCGGGCTGGTAGAGGACTTCCCTTTTCTTCAGGCCGACTTCCAGCCCAAACAGCTCTTAATAATAATGCAAACAATAATAGGATCCCAGAGCTGGAAGGGAGCCCAAAGGGACATCCAGTCCAATAATAATAATAATAATAATAATAATAATAATAATGCAAACAATAATAGGATCCCAGAGCTGGAAGGGAGCCCAAAGGGACATCCAGTCCAATAATAATAATAATAATAATGCAAACAATAATAGGATTCCAGAGCTGGAAGGGACCCTGAAGGGACATCCAGCCCAATAATAATAATAATATTTTTTTAAAAAAAACAATAATAGGATTCCAGAGCTGGAAGGGACCCCGAAGGGACATCCAGTCCAATAATAGTAATAATTAAAATAATAATAATAATAAAAACAATAATAGGATCCCAGAGCTGGAAGGGACTCCAAGGGACATCCAGTCCAATAATAATAGTAATAATAATAAAAACAATAATAGGATCCCAGAGCTGGAAGGGACTCCAAGGGACATCCAGTCCAATAATAATAGTCATAATAATAATAACAATAATAGGATCCCAGAGTTGGAAGGGACCCCGAAGGGACATCCAGTCCAATAATAATAATAGTAATAATAATAATAACAATAATAGGATCCCAGAGTTGGAAGGGACCCCAAGGGACATCCAGTCCAATAATAATAGTAATAATAATAATAATAACTATAATAGGATCCCAGAGTTGGAAGGGACCCCGAAGGGACATCCAGTCCAACCCACTTCTGCCGTGAGGAGAACACCATCCGATCCCTCCCGACAGATGGCCACCAAAGCTCCAATAATAATAATAATATTTCCAAAAAGACAAAGGCAGAGTCTGAAAAGTGTCCAAATTTCAGAGTAGCCTGGAAAGGGACGAGAAGGCCCAAGTTCGGAGAAGTGACTCCAAATCTCAGAGGAATTGGAGTCCCCAAAGTCTCTCTTTCTGCATCTGTTTTTCCTACTCCTTGTATCTTATGAGCTCAAGCCTGTAATGAGTCACTCCAAAAAAAAAAACACAACATGTGGCCCGGCACCGTTTGAAGTCAGATGAAAAGGAATTATTGATGCCTTCATTAGGAGGGAGCCTGGGGTGCCCCCAACGGGTTTGGAAAACCAGAAGAAAGGCTGGTTATTATCAGCCAGGGCTGGGAGGAGAGTGACAGGGCCTTGGCGGCTTCCCATTGGCTGTCGGAAAGGCCTGTGATGACGATGGGCAGTGCAACTACTCAAGGTTTCGAGCCCAGCACATTCGAGAGCTCTCCCAAGTTCATGGACCAATCCATTTTTGAATGGGGACCACTTCGTATCTCACTCAATGGAATAATAATAATAATAATAATAATTTATGTAAAATTATGCAAAAATCAAAATATAAATGTAAGATAGCTTATAGATAGAAAGGATTAGCTCCTGGCCTCTAGGAATGAATGTATGCAATGCTCAGATGCAGCCACAAGGGGGCAGTGTATAGATAGAAAGGATTAGCTCCTGGCCTCTAGGAATGAATGTCTGCAATGCTCAGATGGAGCCACAAGGGGGCAGTGTATAGATAGAAAGGATCAGCTCCTGGCCTATAGGGATGTATGTATGCAATGCTCAGATGCAGCCACAAGGGGGCAGTGTATAGATAGAAAGGATTAGCTCCTGGCCTCTAGGAATGAATGTCTGCAATGCTCAGATGGAGCCACAAGGGGGCAGTGTATAGATAGAAAGGATCAGCTCCTGGCCTCTAGGAATGAATGTATGCAATGCTCAGATGCAGCCACAAGGGGGCAGTGTATAGATAGAAAGGATTAGCTCCTGGCCTCTAGGAATATATGTATGCAATGCTCAGATGCAGCCACAAGGGGGCAGTGTATAGATAGAAAGGATTAGCTCCTGGCCTCTAGGGATGTATGTATGCAATGCTCAGATGCAGCCACAAGGGGGCAGTGTATAGATAGAAAGGATTAGCTCCTGGCCTCTAGGAATGTATGTATGCAATGCTCAGATGGAGCCACAAGGGGGCAGTGTATAGATAGAAAGGATCAGCTCCTGGCCTATAGGGATGTATGTATGCAATGCTCAGATGCAGCCATAAGAGGGCAGTATAGAGATAGAAAGAATTAGCTCCTGGCCTCTAGGAATATATGTATGCAATGCTGAGATGCGGCCACAAGGGGGCAGTGTATAGATAGAAAGGGTTAGCTCCCAGCCTCTAGGAATATATGTCTGCAATGCTCAGATGGAGCCACAAGGGGGCAGTGTATAGATAGAAAGGATTAGCTCCTGGCCTCTAGGAATGAATGTATGCAATGCTCAGATGGAGCCACAAGGGGGCAGTGTATAGATAGAAAGGGTTAGCTCCCAGCCTCTAGGAATATATGTCTGCAATGCTCAGATGGATCCCAGGGGGCAGTGTATAGATAGAAAGGGCAGTCTGCAATAGATGGAGAAAGGTGTAGATAGAAAGCTCCCAGCCTCTAGGAATATATGTCTGCAATGCTCAGATGGAGCCACAAGGGGGCAGTGTATAGATAGAAAGGGTTAGCTCCCAGCCTCTAGGAATATATGTCTGCAATGCTCAGATGGAGCCACAAGGGGGCAGTGTATAGATAGAAAGGGTTAGCTCCCAGCCTCTAGGAATATATGTCTGCAATGCTCAGATGCAGCCACAAGGGGGCAGTGTATAGATAGAAAGGATTAGCTCCTGGCCTCTAGGAATGAATGTCTGCAATGCTCAGATGGAGCCACAAGGGGGCAGTGTATAGATAGAAAGGATCAGCTCCTGGCCTATAGGGATGTATGTATGCAATGCTCAGATGCAGCCATAAGAGGGCAGTATAGAGATAGAAAGAATTAGCTCCTGGCCTCTAGGAATATATGTATGCAATGCTCAGATGCAGCCACAAGGGGGCAGTGTATAGATAGAAAGGATTAGCTCCTGGCCTCTAGGAATGAATGTATGCAATGCTCAGATGCAGCCACAAGGGGGCAGTGTATAGATAGAAAGGATTAGCTCCTGGCCTCTAGGAATATATGTATGCAATGCTCAGATGGAGCCACAAGGGGGCAGTGTATAGATAGAAAGGATTAGCTCCTGGCCTATAGGGATGTATGTATGCAATGCTCAGATGCAGCCACAAGTGGGCAGTGTATAGATAGAAAGGATTAGCTCCTGGCCTCTAGGAATGAATGTATGCAATGCTCAGATGCAGCCACAAGGGGGCAGTGTATAGATAGAAAGGATTAGCTCCCTGGCATCAAGGAATATATGTATGCAATGCTCAGATGCAGCCACAAGGGGGCAGTGTATAGATAGAAAGGATTAGCTCCTGGCCTCTAGGAATGAATGTATGCAATGCTCAGATGCAGCCACAAGGGGGCAGTGTATAGATAGAAAGGATTAGCTCCTGGCCTCTAGGAATATATGTATGCAATGCTCAGATGCAGCCACAAGGGGGCAGTGTATAGATAGAAAGGATTAGCTCCTGGCCTCTAGGAATATATGTATGCAATGCTCAGATGCAGCCACAAGGGGGCAGTATAGAGATAGAAAGAATTAGCTCCTGGCCTCTAGGAATATATGTATGCAATGCTCAGACAGAGCCACAAGAGGCAGTGTATAGATAGAAAGGATTAGCTCCTGGCCTCCAAGAATATATGTATGCAGTGCTCAGATGGAGTCACAAGGGGGCAGTGTATAGATAGAAAGGATTAGCTCCCTGGCCTCAATGCAGTCAGATGGAGCCACAAGGGGCAGTGTATAGATAGAAAGGATTAGCTCCTGGCCTCTAGGAATATATGTATGCAATGCTCAGATGCAGCCACACAAGGGCAGTGTATAGATAGAAAGGATTAGCTCCTGGCCTCTAGGAATGAATGTATGCAATGCTCAGATGCAGCCACAAGGGGGCAGTGTATAGATAGAAAGGATTAGCTCCTGGCCTCTAGGAATGAATGTATGCAATGCTCAGATGGAGCCACAAGGGGGCAGTGTATAGATAGAAAGGATTAGCTCCTGGCCTCTAGGAATGAATGTATGCAATGCTCAGATGCAGCCACAAGGGGGCAGTGTATAGATAGAAAGGATTAGCTCCTGGCCCCAGGAATGAATGTATGCAATGCTCAGATGCAGCCACATGGTGGCAGCATATAGCTAGAACGGGTTAATGGAAAATGGGAGTTGTAGTCCAAAATAATAATAATAAAAACTTCCTAGAGAACTGCAACCTGGCTATAAATCCTGGTGGGTTGAGCTTTGCAACAGTTTTCTTTCTTGCTCTTGAACCTGGGCCCATAACTCAGAGTTAATGAACCTCGAAAACCACCGAAGCCAAGCCTATGGACCCATAAATCCTTGTTAACAAAGTCTATCTCACTTTCCGTTGTCTCAGCCCAGTTGTTAATAGTGAGTCCTTTGCAAGTTGGAACTTTTGTAGCTCGGGGATGGCCTGCAATAGGGAAAGGGGTCTCCCGGGCTGCCTCTCATTCGCTGTCTCCCTCGTCTTGGGCTCCAGGTATTCGGAAGAGGAGATCCGGCAGAAGGTTGGGACCTTCCGGCAAATGCTGATGGAGAAGGAAGGGGTGCTCACCCGCGAAGACCAGCACGGGCGCCAGATGTGAGTACCGAACGCCTTGCTCATCTCTGAGATCATAAGAAAGTTAGACGAGACCCTCAAGGGCCATCCAGTCCAACCCCCTACTATGAAGGAAGTCACAATCAAAGCCCTCCTTACAGATGCCCGTCCAGGCTCTAAAACATAGAATCATAGACCTGGAGAAGACCCAAAGGTCATCCATTCTGACTCCCTTCTGTGAGTCAGGAAGACACAATCAAAGCCCTCCTGAGAGATGGCCATCCAGCTTCTGTGTCCCCCCCCCCCCCGAACGTTTTCATCAATCTAGTCCGTCTCTCAAAGCGCTCCCAGGCGGTGTCTCTCAAAGACATTTTATTTCCCTTCTCTCTTTTTTGTCTCCTTCGCCGAGCCAAAATATCCCGGGGTTCAATTCCTTTAAAACGGCCAATTATTCACTCAGCTGGTAATTGGGTTACGATGCCTGAGAAAGAGAGAGCAATGCCTCGTGGGGCTGTCGCCCGCTGAAGGGAGTTTTGCCTCTTCTGGCAGACTCTTCTCTGTATTTTCCCCTTTGAGAGAGACAAAGAAAAAGGGTTATACTAGTGCCATGATTTATATTAATCACACAGAGGAAAAAGGAAGAGAATCGCACCTTATTTATTTACACAGCAGCGTATATACCTCGCATTGTCCGGATATGCCTTCTTCCTTTACCTCCTGCCTCCTTTCTCCCTTCTCCGGCCATTTCCATCTGTTCCTGGCCCTCTGAACATCTCCAAGGGAATGCTCTTAGCATTTTTATCTCTATACTGCCCTCTTCTGGTTGCACCTGAGTACTGCAGCCACACACTTTAAAAATGAAAGATATATCACAAATGGGATGGAATTGTAAGTTGACACCCTGCCAGTAATTTAAGTTAGAGCACAAAGAATAAGTATACCATGTTTGGTCAAGATCCATCAAGCCACGGAGGAGCCTTTGCGGTACAAACATACAAACTGCCGTCTTCAGGTTACACCTGAGTACTGCAGCCACACCCTTTAGAAATGAAAGATATATCACAAATGGGATGGAATTGTAAGTTGACACCCTGCCAGTAATTTAAGTTAGATCACAAAGAATAAGTATACCATGTTTGGTCAAGAGCCATCATGCCATGGAGGAGCCTTTGTGGTACAAACATACAGACTGCCCTCTTCTGGTTACACCTGAGTACTGCAGCCACATCCTTTAAAATGAAAGATATATCGCAAATGGGATGGAATTGTAAGTTGACACCCTGTCAGTAATTTAAGTTAGATCACAAAGAATAAGTATACCATGTTTGGTCAAGAGCCATCATGCCATGGAGGAGCCTTTGTGGTACAAACATACAGACTGCCCTCTTCTGGTTACACCTGAGTACTGCAGCCACACACTTTAAAAATGAAAGATATATCACAAAAGGGATGGAATTGTAAGTTGACACCCTGCTAGTAATTTAACTGCCCTCTTCTGGTTAGAGCACATTTTAAAAAAGAATAATGGTATGACACCATGTTTGGTCAAGATCCATCAAGATTCATCAAGCCACAGAGGAGCCTTTGTGGTACAAACATACAGGCCCTCTTCTGGTTACACCTTTGCGGCCACACACTTTTTTCAAAAGGGATGTGTATGGATGTGATAGAGCACCCTCAAGATATACTGACATATAAATATTTCATCTGGGTTGAGCTCTGTCATCCATCTGCCATAGGGTGACCATGAGTGGAAGCCCACTTGAGGACATTCAACACCAACCAACAGATCAGCCATACTTGGGTCAAAGGCCCCACAAACAAGGCATCCTTAAGAAGATGTATATGTGTGTACATGTACATTTAAATTTACTTATACGTAGATGTAAATGTTTCTGCAGTGTTTTAAGTACTTCTCTTCTTCCTCCTCCTCTATCTCCATTGCCATCATCTCCATGTCCTTGTCCTTCTCCTTCTCCATCATCTCCATCTCCTAATTCTTATTCTCCATTTCTATCATCTCCATCATCTCCTCCTCCTCTTCCTCCTAAATCTCATTTTCCATCTCCATCATCTCCTCATTCTCGATCTCTATCATCATCTCCTCCTTTTTGTCTCCTCATCTCTATCATCTCCATCTTCTCCTCCACCTCCTTTCCCTCCTCCATCACCATCTCCACCATCCTCATCTTCATCACCTCCATCTCCTCCTCCTTCCCTCCTTCCACCTCCATCATCTCTATCACCCTCATCTCCATCTCCTTCTTCCTCCATCTCCTCTTCTTCTTACTTCTTCCCATCCTCCATCATCCTCGTCATCTCCATCTCCATCATCTCAATTTCCTCCTCTTCCTACTTCATATCCTCCATTATCCTCATCATCACCATCTTCTCCCCTTCCCCTCCTCCATCGCCATCATCTCTACCATCCTCATCTCCATCTCCTTCTTTCTTCATCTCCATTTCTTTCTTCCTCCCCTCCTCCAACTCCAATATCTCCATCTGTATCATCATCTTCATCTCTGTCTTCCTCCATCTCTATCTCCTCCTCTTCTTACTTCTTCCCATCCTCCATCATCCTCATCATTACCATCTTCTCCCCTTCCCCTCCTCCATCGCCATCATCTCTACCATCCTTATCTCCATCTCCTTCTTTCTTCCACCTCCTCTTTCTTTCTCTTTCTTCCTCCTCTCTCTATCATCTCTATCATCTCCATCTCCATCTCCTTCTCCTCCTTCTTCTCCATCTCCATTTCTTCCTCCTCTTCTTTCTCCCCCTCTTCCAACATCATCTCCATCTCTATCATCCTCGTCTCCATCTCTTCCTTCTTTCTCCATCTCCATTTCTTCCTCCTCTTCTTTCTTCCCCTCCTCCAACATCATCTCCATCTCTATCATCCTTGTCTCCATCTTCTCTTCATCTCCATTTCTTCCTCCTCTTCTTTCAACTCCCCTCTTCCAACATCATCTCCATCTCTATCATCCTCCATCTCTATCTTCTTCCTCTTCTCCATTTCTTCCTCCTCTTCCATCCCCTCTTCCAACATCATCTCCATCTCTATCATCCTCGTCTCCATCTCTTATCCTTCTTTCTCAATTTCTTCCTCCTCTTCTTTCTTCCCCTCTTCCAACGTCATCTCCATCTCTATCATCCTCATCTCCATCTCCTTCTTCTCCTTCTTCCTCCATCTCTATCTCCTCCTCCTCTTCTTCCCATCCTCCATCATCCTTGTCATCTCCATCTCTATCATCCTCGTCTCCATCTCCTCCTTCTTTCTCCACCTTCCTCCTCTTCTTTCTTCCCCTCCTCCAACGTCATCTCCATCTCTATCATCCTCGTCTCCATCTCCTCCTTCTTTCTCCATTTCTTCCTCCTCTTCTTTCTCCCCCTCTTCCAACATCATCTCCATCTCTATCATCCTCGTCTCCATCTCCTCCTTCTTTCTCCATCTCCATTTCTTCCTCCTCTTCTTTCTCCCCCTCTTCCAACATCATCTCCATCTCTATCATCCTCGTCTCCATCTCTTCCTTCTTTCTCCATCTCCATTTCTTCCTCCTCTAACTCCTCCTCTTCTCCTTCTTTCCAACCTCATCTCCCATCTCTATCATCTCCCCGTCTCCATCTCCATCTCTATCATATCCATCTCCTTCTCCTCCTCCTTCCTCTAACTCCTCCTCTTCTTACTTCTTTCCATCCTCCATCATCCTCATCATCTCCATTTCCTCCTATTCCTACTTCCTATCCTCCATCATCCTCGTCACCCCCACTCCATTTCTTCCTCCTCTTCTTTCTTCCCCTCTTCCAACATCATCTCCATCTCTATCATCCTCGTCTCCATCTCTTCCTTCTTTCTCCATCTCCATTTCTTCCTCCTCTTCTTTCTCCCCCTCTTCCAACATCATCTCCATCTCTATCATCCTCGTCTCCATCTCCTCCTCTTTCTCAATTTTCCTCCTCTTTCTCCATCTCCATCCATTTCATTCCTCCTCTTCTTCTTCTCCTCTTCTTTCCTCCTCCAACGTCATCTCCATCTCTATCATCCTCGTCTCCATCTCCTCCTTCTTTCTCAATTTCTTCCTCCTCTTCTTTCTTCCCCTCCTCCAACGTCATCTCCATCTCTATCATCCTCGTCTCCATCTCTCCTTCTTCTTCCTCCTCTTCTTTCTTCCCCTCCTCCAACATCATCTCCATCTCTATCATCCTCGTCTCCATCTCCTCCTTCTTTCTCCATCTCCATTTCTTCCTCCTCTTCTTTCTCCCCCTCTTCCAACATCATCTCCATCTCTATCATCCTCGTCTCCATCTCCTCCTTCTTTCTCCATCTCCTTCCTCCTCTTCTCTTCCCCTCTTCCAACATCATCTCCATCTCTATCATCCTCGTCTCCATCTCCTCCTCTCAATTTCTTCCTCCTCTTCTTTCTTCCCCTCCTCCAACGTCATCTCCATCTCTATCATCCTCGTCTCCATCTCCTCCTTCTTTCTCAATTTCTTCCTCCTCTTCTTTCTTCCCCTCCTCCAACGTCATCTCCATCTCTATCATCCTCGTCTCCATCTCCTCCTTCTTTCTCAATTTCTTCCTCCTCTTCTTTCTTCCCCTCCTCCAACGTCATCTCCATCTCTATCATCCTCGTCTCCATCTCCTCCTTCTTTCTCAATTTCTTCCTCCTCTTCTTTCTTCCCCTCCTCCAACGTCATCTCCATCTCTATCATCCTTCTCCTCCGACATCTCCTCCTTTTTGCCTTGTACAGAATGATAGCAAACCATCACGCAGAGGATGGAGAAGGGTACGCGAGAGAGTACGCAGGATACGGGGAAGGCTGCCCGCTCCAGTGGGACTGTACAAGCGACTGTTACCAAGACGACAGCAGTCACCGAGAATACAGGTGAGCCGTCCGGAAGGCCACGGCCACGCATGGCTTCCAGAAGCAAAGGCTTGGCCAATGCTACCAGCCTCCTCTTCCTCTTCTCTCATAGGCTGAAGAGGCGATCCAGTAGCTCCACCTCTCCCCCTCCGAAAAAGAAGAAGAAGAAGAAATCGGGTCATCGCCGGAGCCGGTAAGTCACCCACAACAGTGGAGATTCATAGGTCTCCCGGCCATCGTTGAGAGGTCAACCGTTGACTGTGCCTGTTCATGCCTGTTCTTTCTTCTCAGCAGTCTCCCCTCCGAGGACTTACCAGGCCTATCCTTGCTTAGCTTCCAAAATACGTTCAGAGCTTATGGTAGCCTACGAAGGTGGTCTAGATCAGTGTTTCCCAACCTTTTTTGAGCTGCGGCACATTTTTTACATTGACAAAATCCTGGGGCACACCACCAACCAAAATGACACAAAATGACACTCTACCACAGTAATACATATAGTTAATGTGTTTTTAAATGTATTTATACACTCAGTGTGAAACCTGGGCCTGTTTCGATGAACACAACATAAATATCCTGGCAGGAATGGCAGAAAGACACAAACTTCCCACACAGAACTCCCATAACCAAGAGAAAATACTATAAGAGTTCGGTGGGCATTGACCTTGGGTTTTGGAGTTGTAGTTCACCTATATCCAGAGAGCACTGTGGACTCAAACAATGTTGGATCAGGACCAAACTTGGCATGAATACTCAATATGCCCAAATGTGAACACAGATGGAGTTTGGGGAAAATAGACCTTGACATTTGGGAGTTACAGTTTCTGGGATTTATAGTTAACACACAATCAAAGAGCATCCTGAACTCTTGCAACAATGGAATTGAACCAAACTTGGCATATTGAACTCTCATTACCAACAGAAAGTACTGAAAGGGTTTGCTTGGGAATTGACCTTGAGTTTGGAAGTTGTAGTTCACCTACACCCAGAGAGCACTGTGGACTTAAATAATGATGGATCTGGACCACACTTGAAATGAACACTCAATATGCCCAAATATGAATGCAGATGGAGTTCAGGGGAAATAGACCTTGCCATTTGGGAGTTGTAGTTGCTGGGATTTATAGTTCCCCTACAATCAAAGAGCATTCTGAACCCCACCGATGATAGAACTGGGCCAAGCTTCCCACACAGAACCCCCAGGTGGCTCCCTTCCTGAATGGCTCTCTCCGTCTTCCACACCAGAAGGGAAGGAATTCACTCGGTCCGCGGTTGCCTGCCTGCCTTCCTTCTTTCCTGCGGTTCGAAAGAAGAAGCCGGTGGGCCTGCCTCGAACTGCGCTCCTCCTCGAACTCCGCTTCCGTTCCCCGCCCTCCCTCGACTGGAGGCTGGCTGGCTGGGGAAACGGCCGAAGGAGGCGGTGCCCCGGCCCCTTCTTCTTCGCCACCGCCCGGCCCTCCCCCCCCCCCCCAAGCAGCAGCAGGAGTTCGGCAGGAGGGGGAAGAAAGGGGGGAAGAGAGGTTTTCCGTGGCACACCAGGTGATCACTCATGGCACACTAGTGCGCTCAGGCCCGGATCACCCATAAGGCCACCCTAGGCCATGGCCTCGGGCGGCAACTTTTGGGGGGCAGCAGGTTTGGACCCCCCAAAAAAAGTTTTTTCAAAATCCCCAAAAAAATCCCCCAAAAAAAATTCCAAAAGGGCGCATGTGCGCGGTGGCATAGCGCCGTCCACAGCCACCCCCCCTTTAGCTCTGTTCTCCTTGGCTCTGCCCCCGCCCTCGGCTCCGCCCCACCCTCGGCCCCGCCCCCGGCTCCTCGCGCGCCCAGTCTGTTTCCCTGCCTCCCTTGTCCTGCTCGCACGCCTCAGTTGCTCTGTGTGTTTGTGTTTCCCTAAAAGTCTTCAAAGTATAAGTTTCCAATAATATCTTTATTTATCTTGTATAGTTCTTTGGCATGGAAAACATATATCTGTTCCCAAATGGGGATGTGGAATAGAGGAAAACTCTCGTCAAACAAAAATTCTCAGAGTCCTTATATCCGAATTAAATCATAAGTAATTATCATCAAATATATGTCGGATTAAAAGACTTCTGGGGGTCGACGGACTGAATATCAAAGGCCTTGCCGTTTCGCCGGGGGAACCCCAGCTTCATCGGGACCCAAAATCATAATATTGTTTTGTATTCCACTTTTGATCCGTGCATCTAAAACATAGAAATATATACAATAATATCATTAAGTACATATAATCATAAGCCCACCAATTGAACAGGACAACCCTTTTAGAAGGCTAACACATATATATCACATATTACATACCATATTATCATTTCCATATATCTCAGAGTGGACGCAGCCACTGCTTCGCGTAGTAGTCAACGGACAACACCCAACACTGGAGGTCTACGTTACATACTCTCCTCTTCCGTTCCAGGTGCAACCTACTCCAGAATCTCGCTGATTGTTAGGGATTCATTGTGCCCCAGGGGTAATTCGCTTTTAAGGGAATGAATCCAAAAAACCTCTCTTTGGTGTAGTAATCTCTTACAATCCTGGTATGGTTTAGGTGTAATCGTTTCCAATACCAGGATTTTAAAATCGTTGAAATCATGATGACGTCTATAATGGGTATATAGTGGTGAGGATTTATTTCTAGTACGAAATCTCGATTTATGTTCTTGGGCCCTCGTGCGTAAGTCCCGCCCACTTTCCCCTACGTAATATCTGTGGCATGGACATATTAAACAATAAATGACATTTCTACTACCACATGTTGCCCCTGTTCGGAATTTGTAGGTATGTTTGCCCTCAAGGTCTGTAATAGAATCTTGGGAAGAGATGTGTTTACATATTGTACAATGATAACACGGTTGAGTACACTTCTTCCCACTGGCAATATATTGGGGGATTCTATGATCAGCATGAATCAATAGCTGTTTGAGATTTGATGTTTTTCTGTGGGCGACCATCGGGGGTTGGTTTAGTCCTGGGATTGAGCTAACAATGGGCCAGTACTTACGAACAATTTTGAGAATAGCGTGGGAGTGAGGGGTAAACGTTAAGGGCCATATAATTTGATCACTGGGTGTTTTAGGGCGGTGTTGAAAAAGGGTATTCCTGGGGATCTTGCGGATCTTATTTAGAGCTTTATAGAGAATAGAGTTGGGATATCCCCTGTCTTTCAGTTGTGATATCAGGGCCGCGGCTGACTGTTCAAAATCTACCTCTCTGGAGCAGTTCCGCTTAAGGCGGATTAGCTGGGAGAATGGCAAGTTATGTTTTAAAGAGTGAGTATGATGAGACTCAAAATGTAAATACGAATTCCGGCTAGTGGGTTTACAATAATTTTTCACTCTTAAGGTGTTCTGTTCCCTGAAGATCGTGAGGTCTAAGAAGGTAATGGTTTGAGGACTGGTTTCGAACGTAAATTTAATCGATGGATTCCATGTGTTGAAGTATCTCTTAATTTGCTCAATATCGCCCTCTCCTGACCAGATAAAGAAAACGTCGTCTATGTAACGATAATACTGCCTAATGGGTGCTGTTATGTCTAGATCTGGGTATAAAAATTGCATTTCAAGGTCAGACATAAACAAATTGGCCACGCTGGGAGCTAGGGACAGGCCCATTGAAATTCCGCCATTTTGTAAATAAAAATCACCATCAAATGTAAAATAATTATAATCGAAGACTATGTCGATCAGTTCCATGAGGAACGGTGTCGGAGGGGTGCGAGGGAAAGGGCGAGCATCCAATAGTTTATATATTACAGTCCTTGCTATCCTCAAATCTATGTTTGTGTACAATGAAGCAATATCCGCAATTACAAACACATCCTGATCATGCAATGCCATTCCATCAATCTTAGAAATTAAATGTCCTGTATCTTTAACAAAGGCAGGTGATGTACTCACAAATTCTTGAAGGATGGTATCGAGGAAGATAGCAAGGGGTTGTAACAGGGAGTTGGTCGCGGCGATAATTGGTCTTCCTGGCACTGGAAATGTTTTTTTATGAGTCTTCGGAAGAAGGTAAAATTTTGCTATGGCCGGGTGGCGATTGATTAGAGCAGTCCCCAGTTGCGCGGATATATATCCTCTTTCTACCCCAGACTGTACTGTATGAGTGATAGTTTTCAAATATCTGTCGGTGGGATCATTGGGAATGCGAGTATAGAATGTTGTATCTGATAATTGTCTTGTTGCCTCAGCCATATAATCACTCCGATTTTGCAATACCAAAGCTCTGTCTTTATCCGCAGGTTTCATAATTACAGACGGATGTTGTCCCAGCTCTCGGAGTCTTGTGATGTCCTCTTTAGATAAATTGGCTTTCTGTGTGTCTTTATTATGATTTATTAGAGCCACTTCTTTGGATACAACTGATTCAAAATTTTTTAATTTATCAGATATCACAGGTGGAACAAACGAGCTCTTGCTTTTAAGGCGAACTGGGACTTCATCAATTTGCCGGGAAGGGTGATCCTGAAAGTATTCCTTTAACCGCATCGATCTGTATAGTGTAGCAAGATCTTTACGTATATTTAGTGTAGAGCATTGGGGGGTGAATACAAATGAGGTCCCTTTATTCAAAATGTAGGCGTCCCTGGCAGAGAGAGGTAGATCCGAAAGATTAATGATTAGGTTGGAAGCTTTCTGTTTTTGGCCCTGTGAAAATTTTTCTTGGGGTTCCTCCGTGTTACGGGATGTCTCAGGTCGTATCTGGAGCCGGGATTGGAGGTGGTGGATCCATCCGATAGACCTGCCGAGTCGTCTGTGCTGGCTCCGGACTGGGTGGGTTTGTCCGGAAAGCGTTGCGTGGGTCGGGTGTATGGGCGAAATTGCCATCTATATATTCGGTTGTTGGCAAAGTCTGTTTCATCACGTTTGACCTTGCCCAGTTTCTCGGTCTTCAAGTCCTGATATAATTTGTCACATTCTTGTTGAATAGCATTAAGATCCGGGAGGCTGATGGGGGGATCAATTGTCGATTTGATATTATCAATTTCTTGATTCAAGGCCGACATTTCGGCAGTCGCTTTTTGGATAATAAGAAGCATCAAATCTTTTGAACACCGGTGGACGATATTTTTCCAGGTGGTAATAAATGCAGGATCCGTCTCATATACTCCCGGTTTAATCTGGACTCTCAGGCCTCGAGGGATGATTTTGCGTTTCACATAATCCGACAGCGTCGCAATGTTGAGTTGTACTCTTATCTTTCTAAGTTCTTTATTTTCAATTGAAGCAATATGATTTGCCCGTTCGCTTCCAGACGCCGAAGTAGTGGCGTTGTCATCAAATAAAGAGTATAATCTAGTAAGTTCTACTTCTTGTTCTAAATTAAATGAATCAAAAACGTTTGATTCAGCCATATTATAAGCGTTACTCCGAAGAGTAGCTCCAAACAGCAGAAAAGGAAAGAGAAGGGTGTCCTCCAAGCAACGTCAAAATAAAGTTCAAGCGGTTAGCTGCAACACTAAAAGTCTTCAAAGTATAAGTTTCCAATAATATCTTTATTTATCTTGTATAGTTCTTTGGCATGGAAACCAGTCCTCAAACCATTACCTTCTTAGACCTCACGATCTTCAGGGAACAGAACACCTTAAGAGTGAAAAATTATTGTAAACCCACTAGCCGGAATTCGTATTTACATTTTGAGTCTCATCATACTCACTCTTTAAAACATAACTTGCCATTCTCCCAGCTAATCCGCCTTAAGCGGAACTGCTCCAGAGAGGTAGATTTTGAACAGTCAGCCGCGGCCCTGATATCACAACTGAAAGACAGGGGATATCCCAACTCTATTCTCTATAAAGCTCTAAATAAGATCCGCAAGATCCCCAGGAATACCCTTTTTCAACACCGCCCTAAAACACCCAGTGATCAAATTATATGGCCCTTAACGTTTACCCCTCACTCCCCACGCTATTCTCAAAATTGTTCGTAAGTACTGGCCCATTGTTAGCTCAATCCCAGGACTAAACCAACCCCGATGGTCGCCCACAGAAAAACATCAAATCTCAAACAGCTATTGATTCATGCTGATCATAGAATCCCCAATATATTGCCAGTGGGAAGAAGTGTACTCAACCGTGTTATCATTGTACAATATGTAAACACATCTCTTCCCAAGATTCTATTACAGACCTTGAGGGCAAACATACCTACAAATTCGAACAGGGGCAACATGTGGTAGTATTGAAATGTCATTTATTGTTTAATATGTCCATGCCACAGATATTACGTAGGGGAAAGTGGGCGGGACTTACATTTAGAACAATGAGGGCCAAGAACATAAATCGAGATTTCGTACTAGAAATAAATCCTCACCACTATATACCCATTATAGACGTCATCATGATTTCAACGATTTTAAAATACTGGTATTGGAAACGATTACACCTAAACCATACCAGGATTGTAAGAGATTACTACACCAAAGAGGTTTTTGGATTCATTCCCTTAAAAAGCGAATTACCCCTGGGGCACAATGAATCCCTCACACTCAGCGAGATTCTGGAGTAGGTTGCACCTGGAACGGAAGAGGAGAGTATGTAACGTAGACCTCCAGTGTTGGGTGTTGTCCGTTGACTACAGCGCGAAGCAGTGGCTGCGTCCACTCTGAGATATATGGAAATGATAATATGGTATGTAATATGTGATATATATGTGTTAGCCTTCTAAAAGGGTTGTCCTGTTCAATTGGTGGGCTTATGATTATATGTACTTAATGATATTATTGTATATATTTCTATGTTTTAGATGCACGGATCAAAGTGGAATACAAAACAATATTATGATTTTGGGTCCCGATGAAGCTGGGGTTCCCCGGCGAAACGGCAAGGCCTTTGATATTCAGTCCGTCGACCCCCAGAAGTCTTTTAATCCGACATATATTTGATGATAATTACTTATGATTTAATTCGGATATAAGGACTCTGAGAATTTTTTTGTTTGACGAGAGTTTTCCTCTATTCCACATCCCCATTTGGGAACAGATATATGTTTTCCATGCCAAAGAACTATACAAGATAAATAAAGATATTATTGGAAACTTATACTTTGAAGACTTTTAGTGTTGCAGCTAACCGCTTGAACTTTATTTTGACGTTGCTTGGAGGACACCCTTCTCTTTCCTTTTCTGCTGTTTGTGTTTCCCTGCCTCTCTCTCTCGCACGCACTCCTCCCTCCCTCCTTCCCTCCCTCCCTCGGCTTGCGCCCCCCAGCCTGTGTTTCCCTGCTTCTCGCACAGGGGCGGAGCCGGGGGCGGGGCGGGGCGGAGGGTGAGGTGGGGCGGAGCTGGGGGTGGGATGGAGCTGGGGCGGAGCCGGGGGCGTGGGCAAACTCAGAACCTTTGGCCTAGGGCAGGGCTGTCCAACTTCTACCAGCCCAGGGGCCGGAATTCCGGTGACTTATGACCTGGGGGGCCGTGGTGAAGGCGGGGCCGATCGCGGGGCGGGGCCGATCACGGGGCGGGGCCGATCGCGGGGGCGGGGGCAATCGCGGGGGGCAATTTTGCTGCTTCTGGCGCCCGGCCGTGATGCTGTAAGGGAGGGCGAAGCCAAGGGAAGCTCCCCTTGGCTCTTCCCTAGCGGTGGCCGTGGATGGCGCTTGTGCCGGCGCGCGCATGCACACTTTTTTGGGGGGGGATTTTTTTTAAAAAATCCGAAATTATTTTTTAAAAAAAATTATTGCAGGAGGGTAGGGGGCCGTGTCCAAGGGGCTGGCGGGCCGTGTACGGCCCGCGGGCCGCCAGTTGGACAGGCCTGGCCTAGGTCGCCAAAAGGGCCTGATCCGGGTGTGAGTGTGCTGCGGTGGTTGGGAAACACTGGTCTAGAATCTAGGGTTCTATTTGCAGCATCTAAGGAGGCATCTGAGGGTGGCCTAGTCTTGGGAGAACGTCGAGAACCTAGGGATCTGCCTGTAGCGAGTGAAGGATCACTCCTTACCATTTGCTTTGTCTGTTTCTTTCCTTGCAACCACAGCAAGAAACGGAAGCCGGGATCAGAACGCAGGTGAGTCACGTTCCTCCCCGGAATAACGTAGGCACACACACACACACACACACTAATGTATATCGCAGCCTTTCCTGGGTGTCATTAGGAGCACTGCCCACCTACTTTCCCCCTTCCCCAGCTTTGAGAAGACCTTCCTCACAATGCCTCCATGACAACGTTCTGACTCTTTCTTTCCCTCCTCTGTTTCCCTCATACCTTCTCCCTCTCCCTCTTCTTTCTTTCTGTTCTTCCCTTACTTTCTCTCATATAGCTTTCCTACTGTTCTTTCTTTCTTTTCTCCTTCCTTCCTTCCTTCCTCCTACCTTTCCTTCTCCTCTCTTCCTTTCTTTCTCTTCCCTTTTCTTTCTCTCTTCCTTCCCTCCCTTTGTCCCGTCTACCTTCCTTCCTTCTTTTCCTCCCCTCATATATTCCCCCCTTTCTTTTCTCTTCCTTCCTTCCTTCCTTCCTTCCTTCCTTCCTTCCTTCCCCCCTCCCTCCCTTCTCCTTACCATTCTTTCCTTTCCTCCCTTCCTTCACCTCATACACATGTCACTTTTCTTTCCCAGTGACATCACGTTGGTCCATTTCACCTAGCAATTCTCCGGGGAGGGCAGGCCCGGATTACCCATAAGGCCACCCGAGGCCATGGCCTCGGGTAGCGGATTTGAGGGGGCGGCATTTCCGGGCCTGAAGGAAGGGGTGAAGGAAGGAGTGGCGCCCGCCTGCGTGAGGGACAACAAGGAGCCGGGGGGAAGTCCCGCCGCCCCTAGGTCGATTGACGCGGCTTCCCCCATCGCTGCCCCGCTCGCGCGAGTGGGCACCACTCCTTCCTTCAGTGAAGGGAGGAGAGGCGCTGGTGCGAGCGCGGCGGCAGCAGGGGAAGCTGTGTGAGTCGCCCTAGGGGTGGGACTTCCGGCGGCAGCAGCTCCGCCCCTCCTCCCTTCACTGAAGGGAGAGGGGCGGAACCGGCGTGAAGGACAAGGCGCTGCTGGAAGTCCCGCCCCTAGGGCGACTCACGCGGCTTTCACCACCGCCGCCCCGCTCGCCCGTGCCCCAAATACGAGCGGGGCGGCGGCGGGGGGAGCCGTGTGAGTTGCCCTAGGGGCGGAACTTCCAGCGGCGCCTTCTCCCTCACGCCGGTTCCGCCCCCTCCTTTCACTGAAGGGAGGAGGGGCGGAGCCGCTGCCGGCATGACGGACAAGGCGCCGCTGGAAGTCCCGCCCCTAGGGAGACTCACGCGGCTTCCCCCGCTGCTGCCCCGCTCGTATTTGGGGCACGGGCGAGTGGGGCGGTGGCGTGGGAAGCCGCGTGAGTCTCCCTAGGGGTGGGACTTTGAGCGGCGCCTTGTCCGTCACGCCGGTTCCGCCCCCTCCCTTCAGTGAAGGGAGGAGGGGCGGAGCCGCTGCCGGCGTGATGGACAAGGCGCCACTGAAAGTCCCGCCCCTAGGGAGACTCACGCGGCTTCCCGCGTTGCCGCCGCACTCGCACGGGCGGGCACCACAACTTCCTTCAGTGTAGGAAGGAGGGCCGCCGGTGCGAGCGCGGCGGCAGCGAGGGAAGCCACGTGAGTCACCGTAGGGGTGGGACTTCCGGCAGCGCCTTGTCCGTCACGCCGGCCTCAGCCCCCGCAAGGGGCCCCGCCCCCTGGGGGGCGGCATTTAGACAGGGAGGCCTTGGGCGGCACAGTCCGCTAATCCGGGCCTGGGGGTGGGGGATAATGGGGCTTCTGAAACCCAACCTTTCTCAATATGTCGGTGTTGATCGATGCTTGACCCGCCCTCTTCCTTTCTCAACTGACCTCGCGCCTTTTTTTTTTTTTGCAGTGGAGATAGCTCTTCCTCGGTCCGGAAGGAAAAGAAGAAAAAGGCAGGGAAAAAACACCGGAGGGAGAGGTAAGTCAGTCTACGTGGGGCCTTCCGTTCTGGAGGATCATTCCTCACCTTTTCCCTTCCCACCCAGTCCTTTCCTATACTACAGCTTCCCTCTCCTCCAGGATAAGGATCAATGGGGGAAGAGATGAAATATATCCTGATCCAAAAGGGGAGGAGTCCAAGGTCATTATAGACCCAGATCGGGGGCGGGGGTGGGGGTGTTTGGACTGCAAAGCCTCATTATAATATAATATATTGTATATACATATAATATTTATTTATTTATGTTTCAAACTTCTATACCGCCACTCCCCGAGGGCTCGGAGCGGTTTACGTAGTTTGACACATAACACAGCAAAAGAGTAACAAGAATTAATACATAAACAATAGGGAGGGAGGGTGTAGGGACAACAGACATAAAAGGACAGTGGGGCAGTGGCTGGGTGGACCCAGAGTCCACATAGACTGACACCTTGCTGAGGGTCGACTCAAGCTGGCACCTGTCGACAATCAAAAGAAGGTAGCCGTGGGGTTCCTAGACAGCCAAGGAGGATCTCAGATCTAGGGGGAGGGAGACCATCTCCCTGCGATCGAGAGGTCGGCCTCCCACCAGTTTGGACGTCCTGTCTCCGGGGCTGGGAACCCACCGAGGACTGCTCCCGGCGCCCAAAGTTTGTGTTCCAAAAAGGCCTAGAGTGGAACCTCCTCCGTGTCCTCGAGTTATACACTCCGAGCTTCTTCCGCTCTGGAGGACCGACGAAGGTCTCTGCAGATCTAGGGGCTCTGTGGCCACGAAGGGTCACCGATCCGTTCCCGCGCTGAGCAGTCTGGCCAGTCTCCAGGTGCTCTCCGGCGGGACCGGAAGTTCGGTCTTGGCCCCTCTTCTTCTTCCGCCGCTGTTTCCACTTCCCCGGACGATGGCATGGCTTCCGCTGCGGGTTGATTGAGGGTTTCCAGTCTTCAGTAGATGAAGATATCCAGCCTACTCCGGCGTCTTCAAGGTCGGCCGCCATATTCGGCCGGCCCCCATCTACCCACCTCGTTCCCCCCACGAGGCCTCAGCGGTGGGGGGGGGGAGGGTCTTGGGCGGACGACAAAATCTCTGCGATATTTAATGGTGACACCGAACCGGGAATGAGTCCTATATGCCCCCAAAGGCCCTACATTCAGCTCTCGGAAGTGTCTTGAGATACCATCAGGTTGTCCAGAAAGGTCCTAGTCCATTCAATATCCAAGCCCGGATTACCCATAAGGCCACTTGAGGCCATGGCCTCGGGCGGCACAAATGGGGGGGCCGCAGATTAGGACCCCCGAAATATTTTTTTAAAAAAAGGTTGATTTTTTGAGTGAAGGGAGGGGGAACCGAGGAGGAGAAAGAGGCGGCGCAAAGGGGCGGCGCGTCAGAGGCCTTGCTGTGACGTGGCGCCCCTTTGCGCCGCCTCCTTCTTTCTGGCCCCCTCCTTCATTCAAGGGAAGGGAGGGGGAACCGAGGAGGAGAAGGAGGCGGCGCAAGGCGCGCGCGCCACAGCAAGGCCTCTGACGCAACGCGCCTTGCGCTGCCTCCTTCTCCTCTCGGTTCCCCCTCCCTTCCCTGAGTGAAGGAAGGGGGCAAGAAGGAGGTGGCGCGAGGCGCGGCGCGTCAGAGGCCTTGCTGTGATGCGCCGCGCCTTTGCGCGCCTCCTTCTCCTCGGTTTCCCTTCCTTCCTTTGAGTGAAGGGAGGGAGGGGGCCGAGAAGGAGGTGGCGCGCAAGGCGCGTCGCGTCAGAGGCCTTGATGTGACGTGGCGCCCTTTGCGCCGCCTCCTTCTCTTTCGGCCCCCTCCCTTCATTCAAGGGAAGGAGGGGGAACCGAGAGAGAGCAAAGGCGCGCCGTATCACAGCAAGGCCTCTGACACGACGCACCTTTGCGCCGCCTCCTTCTCCTCCTCCCCCCTCCCTTCCTTCACTGAAGGAAGGAAGGAGGACCTCGGGCCGCTGCTGCACATGCGCAGCACGCCCTGGGGCGGGGTTTCCCTGAGCTGGGGCGGGGTTTCCCTGAACTGGGGAGGGGTCCCCTGAGCTGGGGCGGGGTTCCCTGAACTGGGGAGGGTTTTCCCTGAGCTGGGGCGGGGTTTCCTGAACTGGGGGCGGGGTTTCCCCTGAACTGGGGGCGGGGTTTCCCCTGAACTGGGGCGGGGTTTCCCCTGAGCTGGGGGTGGGGTTTCCCCTGAGCTGGGGGCGGGGTTTCCCCTGAGCTGGGGGCGGGGTTTCCCCTGAGCTGGGGGCGGGGTTTCCCCTGAACTGGGGGCGGGGTTTCCCTGACCTGGGGCGGGGTTTCCCTGAGCTGGGGGGGGTTTCCCCTGAACTGGGGCGGGTTTCCCTGAGCTGGGGCGGGGTTTCCCCTGAGCTGGGGCGGGGTTTCCCCTGAACTGGGGCGGGGTTTCCCTGAGCTGGGGCGGGGTTCCCCTGAACTGGGGCGGGGTTTCCCTGAACTGGGGGCGGGGTTTCCCTGAACTGGGGCGGGGTTTCCCCTGAGCTGGGGGCGGGGCTTCCCCTGAACTGAGGGCGGCGGTGCTTCTTTTGGCCTCGGGCGTCAAAAGGAGCTAATCCGGACCTGTCAATATCTCCAACTCTTCCAAGCCTTGGGCCTTTGGGTCATATAGGGCCTCGAGCATGAGTCCTATATGCCCCCGAAGGCCCTACATTCAGCTCTTGGACGTGTCTTGAGATACCATCAGGTTGTCCAGAAAGGTCCTGGTTGAGAACCAGAAGTTCCCCGAGATGCCTCCAAAGAGTTGGTGCTCAGCTTCAGGCCAGAGCTGTCGCATCATACTTTCCATGCGAAAACTTCTATGTCTCTCTAGTTTCAAAGAGTTCAAAAATATGACTTGTAACAACTGACATATTTACTGTGGTTGTATCAAGAAGGGAAGTCGTGGAAGGGGTTGGAGGACAGGGCTATGAGCAAGCATTGCAAGACTCCTTCACATGGACTCGCAAAACTCATGTTTCCATCTTGCTGATTGTGCGCCAGGTCTACATCTGGATCCCGGAAGAAGAGGAGACACAGGTGAGGATGAACAGCCTCCGGTCCCCTTTTTAGTCCTCCAGTTTCCATGGTCTCCCTCCTTCTCCAGGTCCATCTCTGGAGAGGGGAACGGTGCCCCCTTGTGGCCGAAGACCATATTGATGGGAATTGCACCCTCTGTCCAAAATTCATAGTCCCCACCCCAGACTCTGAACAGTGGCGCAGTGCTGTCAAAAAGGGTGTCTCTAAAAGTACATACATAATCATAGAATCGTATCATAGAATTATAATGCAGGAATGGGCCATTTAGTCCAACCGCCTGCTATTTAGCACTCTAACACAGTAATACATATAGTTAATATGTTTTTAAATGTATTTATACACTCAGTGTGAAACCTGGACCTGTTTCGATGGACACAACATAGATATCCTGGCAGGAATGGCAGAAAGACACAAACTTCCCTCACAGAACTCCCATAACCAAGAGAAAATGCTATAGGAGTTTGGTGGGCATTGACCTTGGGTTTTGGAGTTGTAGTTCACCTATATCCAGAGAGCACTGTGGTCTCAAACAATGTTGGATCAGGACCAAACTTGGCATGGATACTCAAGATGCCCAAATGTGAACACAGATGGAGTTTGGGGGAAATAGACCTTGACATTTGGGAGTTACAGTTTCTAAGATGTATAGTTAACACACAGTCCAAGAGCATCCTGAACTCTTGCAACAATGGAATTGAACCAAACTTGGCCTATTGAACTTTCATTACCAACAGAAAGTACTGAAAGGGTTTACTTGGGAATTGACCTTGAGTTTGGAAGTTGTAGTTCACCTACACCCAGAGAGCACTGTGGACTCATACAATGTTATGTTATGTTGTTTGTTTTCTATCCAGAATCGCAATGTTGGAAGGAGGCTCACCACTTTAAGGTCCCTGAAACAGGCATGGGAAAACTTCGGCCCTCTGGGTGCTTTGGACTCCAACTCCCACCATTCCTAACAGCCTGAGGCCCTTTCCTGCTTAAGTGGCTGAGGGGGAAGGAAAAGGGCCTGAGGCTGCTAGGAATGGTGGGAGTTGGAGTCCAAAACACCCGGAAGGTCCAAGTTTGCCCATGCCAGCTTTCGACAGAGACCTTTTCCTCCCGCTTCCCCTTCGCGCCCTTCCTTCCCCCTCCTGCCCAATACTTACTTTTTCTTCTACACTGCCGCTTCTGCTGCCATTTTGATCCGAGGGGGCAGCGTGAGCGTGTTCAGGAGGGGAGGGGGGAGGGAGGAGGACGTGACCCGTGCGGGTGCTACTGCGCAGACTCGCCCCAGAGCAAAGCGAGGCAAAGTGAGCAGAGCGAGGCTGGGAAGAAGGGAGCCCGAGTGGAGAAGGAAAAGTGTTCGGCAGGAGGGGGAAGAAAGGGGATTGGAGGTCCCCATTTCCCACGGCACACCTGAGGATCGCTCACGGCACACTGGTTGGGAAACACTGCCATAAAAGATTCTGGAAGGTGGGGTTCTCTTTTTCCTTCTGCGTTCAGTTTTCCGCTCTTTCTCTCTCGTAGGTCCAGGAGTCCCAAGAGCAAACGGAAAGAGAAAAACAAAGACCGGAAAAGGTGTGTTCCCTCTTCAAACCTTGCACAAACGGAGTGACCACATTGGCTTCAACCTACTCCTTGTTTACTACAAGAGACCCACTGCATCAATGGGATTATTATTATTATTAATATTCCACCCTATCTACCTAAGGGGACTCAGGGTGGATTACAGTACACATATACGCAAACATTCCAATGCCGTTATACAATTAACTAAGACAGACAGTACATAAACACAGGTAAAGGCTTCCCATCTTTTTTTCATCTCCGGCATTTGGAGGCTGTGCTTGACTCCGGCCACAAGGTGGTGCTGTCGCTCCATCTTCCATGCCAAGGAGCTTCGTTATCATTGGACACTCTCCCAATCAAATTGTAAACATGTCCGCATGGGTGCCTTATATAACCTTCCTGCCAAAGCGGTACCTATTTATCTACTCACATTGTTGTTTTCAGGTGAGCAGAAGCTGGGCTGACGGTTGGGAGCTCACCCCAAACCAGGCTTGAACTGTTTGTTTGTTTGTTTACTTCATTTCTATTCCGCCCTTCTCACCCCGCAGGGGACTCAGGGCGGATTACAATGTACACATTACATTTAGACACACAAACACACAAGACAGACGGAGGCAATTTAACACCTGGCCACCAGGGGGAGCTGTGGCAATGACAACATCCACACCTGTCTCAATTTATTTATTTATTTTTACTTCATTTTCTATTCCAGACCCTTCTCACCAGGGGAGCTGTGGCAATGACAACATCCACACCTGTCTCAATTTATTTATTTATTTAGGGGACTCAGGGCGGATTACAATGTACACATTACATTTAGACACACAAACACACAAGACAGACGGAGGCAATTTAACATCTGGCCACCAGGGTGAGCTGTTGCACTCCTTCATTCCTCAGCGTGGTTTCTTGAGATTTTTTTTATGGCCTCGTAAATCAGTTAAATGTAGCCTCCCCACTAAGTGGTACCTTAATTTCCTACTTGACAGGTGCAACTGTCTTTCGGGTTGCAAAGGTCAACAACAAGCTACACAATAGGTCGAGAGCCCACCTCGACCCAGGCAGGCCTCGAACTCATGACCTTCTGGTCAGTAGAGATCTTATGCAGCTGACACCTAGCCAGCTGTGCCACATTCCCAACCTTTCGGTCGACCTTTCAGTCAGCAAGATTTTCTACAGGTGGCGATTTAACCCGCTGAGCTAAAGCTCGGCTCGTTAGGGCAGTGTCTCCCAACCTTTTTTGAGCCGCGGCACACTTTTAACATTAAAAAAATCCGGGGGCACACCACCAACCAAAATGACACAAAATGACACTCTAACACAGTAAAGAACGGCTGGGGGGTGGTGGCCTGCTGGGAGCAGCTGCTAGGAGTGCCAAAGCTGGGGAGGGGGCGGAGCCAGGCTGTGCCATGCCCCGCCCCCTACCCCCGGCTTCACCTCTCCCAGCAGCTGCTCCAGACTTGAGGGGGCAATGCCAAGCCAGCGGTGCCAGAGCCACTGTCCCCTTTGGGAGTGCCAAAGCCGGGGGAGGGGGCAGAGCCAGGCTGCGCCATGCCCCGCCCCCTCCCCCCAGCTTCAGCTCTCCTACAGAGGAGGAGCATGAGCGGTGGATGGGCTTTAGTGGGCGGGGCTCCTCCACGCGGCTTCAGCGAGCGAGGGGCGAGAGTCATGGTGGGAGTCATGGCGGATTGGAGGCTGGCTGGGGAAACGGCCGAAGGAGGCGGCGCCCCGGCCCCTTCTTCTTTTTCTTCGCCACTGCCCTGCCCTTCCTCCTCCCCCAAGCAGCAGGAGTTCAGCAGGAGGGGGGGAGGAAGGGGGGCAGAGAGCTTTTCTCGCGGCACAGCAGGAGGTCCGTCACGGCACACTAGTGTGCCACGGCACACTGGTTGAGAAAGACTGCGTTAGGGAATGGTGTTAAGAATAATGAACTATTCGATAAGCTTGCCTGGCAAGACCATATTGTGTGGCCCCCAAGAAAGCCCTGCTGCTAGGCCTTCCCTGGCTCTTCAATGCCTCCTTGCTCCTCTCTGTCCCCTTCCAGGTCCCACAGCGAGTCTTCGGCCCGGCGGTCCCACCGACGCAGCAGCTGCAGCTCACGGAGCACCTCTCTCTCTTCCAACTACAGCAACTGCAAGTCGACCAGCAGGTAAGGCTGCCCTTGACAGGGTTCTGTGTTGCAATGACGCTGTTCGACGCAAATTTTGGTCCTGGGTTATCAATGTCAAGTTTCAGAATAATTCACCAATTTACTGATTTTTTAGAATTATTTTATTTCCATTGCTGGAAAAAATCCTTGCAAGGAGACTCCTGAACAGATTAGTTCCTGCTCTTGCAGAAGAACTTCTCACTGAAAGCCAATGTGGCTTCAGAGCTAACAGGAGCACCACAGAGATGGTTTTTGCCCTTAGACAACTGCAAGAGAAATGTCGAGAGCAGAACAAAGGACCCCATGTAACATTTGTCGACCTCACCAAAGCCTTCGACACTGTGAGTAGAAAAGGTCTGTGGCGGATCCTGGAATGTCTAGGATGTCCCCCCAAATTCCTCAAAATGATTATCCTGTTACATGAGGGCCAGCGCGGTCAAGTCAGATACGGCGAGGCTCTCTCGGAGCCCTTTCTCATAACGAATGGAGTGAAAAAAGGTTGTGTTCTTGCACCAACCCTATTGACAATCTTCTTGAGCATGATGCTCCAAAGGGCTACGGCAGACCTCGAAGAAGAAGGAGGCGGGATATATATACGCTATCGTACTGATGGTAGCTTGTTCAACTTAAGCCGCCTGAGGGCTCGCACTAAGACTCTCAACTATCTAGTCCGTGAGCTGCTTTTTGCTGACGATGCTGCCCTTGTCGCCCATTCAGAAGCAGCCCTGCAGCGCCTCACATCCTGCTTTGCAACAGCTGCAGAGCCGTTTGGGCTAGAAGTCAGCCTGAAGAAAACGGAAGTCCTCTACCAGCCCGCACCACAGGAAGAACACCACCATCCCCACGTCAGCATAGGCGAATGTGTGCTTAAGTCCGTTCAGCAGTTCACCTCCCTGGGAAGCATCATCTCTTCAGACGCCAAGATTGATAAAGAGATAGCTCACAGATTAGCAAAGGCATAGAGTGCATTCGGAAGGCTTCACAAAAGAGTCTGGAGCAACAAGCACCTGAGGCAAAGCACCAAAATCAGTGTGTCCAGAGCTATCGTACTGTCTATTCTCCTCTATGGGTCTGAAACATGGGTCACCTATCGCCAACACCTACGACTCCTCGAACGCTTTCAACAGCGCTGTCTTCGCACAATCCTAAATATACACTGGAACGACTATGTGACGAATGTTGCTGTCCTTGAGCAAGCAGGGGTCACCAGCATTGAGGCCATGCTATTGAGAACACAGCTGCTCTGGGCAGGGCACGTGTCTAGGATGGAGGACCACCGCCTCCCAAAGATGGTTTCTGCAAAGGCAAATCATGTCTTACTAACTTGTTAGAATTCTTTGAGGGTGTAAATAAACACATAGATAAAGGGGACCCAATTGATATTGTTTACCTTGACTTTCAAAAGGCTTTTGACAAAGTCCCTCACCAAAGGCTCCTAAATAAGCTCTTCAGCCATGGAATCAGGGGACAGGTCTTGTCCTGGATTGGAACCTGGCTAAACTGTAGGAAACAAAGGATGGTAATAAATGGACACTTCTCTGGGTGGAAAGAGGTGGGAAGTGGCGTACCCCAAGGTTCAGTTTTGGGTCCGTTACTTTTAATTTATTCATTAATGATCTGGATGTAGGAGTGAATTCTGAGGGAGCAAAGTTTGCAGACGACACTAAATTGTTCAGGGTAGTTAAAAATGAAACTGATTGTAAAGAGCTCCAGAAAGATCTCTCGAAATTGAGTGAATGGGCAACAAAGTGGCAAATGCATTTTAACCTAAACAAGTGTAAAGTCATGCACATCGGGGCAAAGAACCCCAACTACACCTACCAATTGATGGGGTCAAAGCTTTCGAGACAACCCAGGAAAGGGATCTCGGGGTCTTGGTGGACAGCTCAATGAAGATGTCAACACAGAGCGCAGCAGCAGTGAAACAACCAAATTCTATGCTAGGCATGATCAGAAAGGGAATCGAAAATAGGTCAGCAAATGTTGTATTACCTCTCTACAAATCTATGGTAAGGCCACATTTGGAGTACTGTGTACAATTCTGGTCTCCGCACCTTAAGAAGGATATAACGGAACTGGAAAAGGTACAGAAAAGGGCAACAAGAATGATCCAAGGGATGGAGCTGCTCCTTATGAAACCAGGTTGCAACGCCTTGGTCTTTTCAGCCTTGAAAGACGGCGTTTAAGAGGTGACTTGATCAAGTGTATAAAATCATGCATGGGATAGAAAAGGTGAATAAAGAAAAACTATTTTCTTTGTCACAAAACACTAGGACTAGGGGCACTCCTGAAGCTCCAAGGTAGGAAAATTAGGACTAATAAGGGAAATATTTCTTCACCCAGAGGGTCATTGGGTTATGGAACTCACTTCCAGAGGAGGTTGTGACAGCGGTCAGCCTGGACAGCTTCAAGGCAGGATTAGACAGATTCATGGATACCAAGTGTATCGGTAGTTACTGAAAAGGACATCCAAGTGCCACCTCGGAGTTGGTTGAGGTAGGCAGGATTTCCCTGGGTACTGGTTGTGGGGGTCGGGAGCAGGTCAGGGTTTTGCCCTCCCTTCTGCTCGAGATCCCGTGTGTACAACTGGTGGGCCACCGTGTGATACAGAATGCTGGACTAGATGGGCTGAGGTCCGATTCAGCATGGCTCTTCTTATGTTCTTATGTTCTTATACTACTCTATGGTGAACTCGCCATGGGTCAGCGCAAGAGAGGTGCCCCCAAAAAGAGATACAAGGACTCCCTGAAACAGCATCTCAGGCTCGGCCAGATTGATCACCAAGAATGGTCCACCCTGGCCTCCCATCGGGAGGCATGGAGACGCACTACCCACAATGCTGCGGCCTCTTTTGAGAAGACAAGTCGAATGAGTCTCGAAGAGAAACGACAACGCAGAAAGAACCGGAACTTGGAAACAACATCACCCAAGGAGACTTTCTGCTGTGCTTTCTGCAACCAAACTTGCCTATCTCAGATTGGCCTTTTTAGTCATCAACACGCTTGTAAAAAGCGTGGGATGAGTCCTTCCTGAATCTTCGTTCACGAAGTAATGCCGAGAGAGATACCTGAGGCAAGGGTCTGCCGTGGGGCTCCAGTGAAGTTTCCTCTCCAATCCTTGTTCCCACAAGAAGCCACATTTTCCAAAATCCGATTCTCACAGGGTCAGAGAGCGAGGAGAAATCTTCTTCAGAGAGACACAGACAGCAAAACAAAACAAACACCTTAGGAGCTCTCTAAGGTGCTGAAACTGGTTTGGAATCCGGTTCAGGACTTTGGAGAGCTCCTTGGGAAGCCGTCCAGTTATTTGAGAGACAGTGAACAGCTGTGTATGAAGGTCAACCTGGACCCACAGAAGACGGAATAACCCTCTTTCTCTGTTTTGCCCACAGAGTGAGCCCCGGCTACAGAGAGGGAGGCCCGAAGGTCACCAGCCCCCGGTCCAGCTGTAGCCCGTCCTCGTCCTGCACCGGTCACAGCCGATCGGCCACCCCGCACCAGAATGGGCACAAAGGGGGTGCCCAGAACGGACGCCACAGCCACGGGGCCCTCGCGGAGAGAAAGCAGGAGGTACGGACGCTTCCGTCTCCGTTCCGGTTCAACCCCGTCCTTCCTTCCCCAGAGACGCCCGCCCTCACCCGCCCCGTCGCTCCCTTCTTACGAGATTCGCCAAAGGGGTCTCTCGATTCCTACGGACTTTCTCCCTGCCCATCCAAAGAGCCTGGGAAAACTAAACATTGGAGAGGATGTCTACATCCCTCCGATCCTCCCTGAGTTCAGCACCTTGGAGAGCTGCTTTGAGGCCAAAAAGAGTGGGTTGCCCCTCTGACCTAGAGGCTGCCAATTGATATGGGATCGAGGGGCCACTCAAAGTCTGGGCCCGCTTCAAAGGAGCTCTCAAAGGTGCTGAAACTGGTTTGGAATCTGGTTCAGGACTTCGGAGAGCTCCTTGGGAAGCTGCTTTGAAACGAGCAGTGGGGCAGGTTCAAATTCCAGCTCGGTATGAAAACCCATTGGACGACCCTCATATACCATCACCGTCCAGCCCCAGAAAACCCTGTGATAGCTTCAGGATAGCCCAAAAATATCTCAAATCACCCAACATTGGGTTGTCTTCGTAAATAACTGGCACTGGTGAATCCACTCAAGGTCAGGGCCCGTTTCAAAGGAACTCTCCAAGGTGCTGAAACTGGTTTGGACTCTGGTTCAGGACTTCGGAGAGCTCCTTGGGAGGCTGAATTCGACCTTGGTTTGGAAACGAACAGTAGAGTAGCTCGAAATCTCAGATCGTATGGAGCAGGCCCGGATTAACCCCTTTTGGCGCCCTAGGTCACACTTTGGAATTACGCCCCCGACCAACCTCTACCGCACCCCTCCACCACCTCCTCCTCATGGTGCGCCCTCCTTCCTTGAGTCAAGGGAGGCGCGAAAGGAGGTTTGGAAGCCCCGCTGCTGGGCATGCGCAGCAGGAGGGCGCCCTCTGCCATGTTCCTGGGGGCCGCGCATGCTCAGCAGCGGTGAGGCGGGCTTCCCTCCCCCCCCTCCTCGCTGCGCACCCTCCTTCCTTGAGTCAAGGGAGGGCGCGAGGAGGAGGAGGAAGGAAGGGAAGCCCCCGGGCCTGGCTGCTACACGGCACCCAGGAACATGGCGGAGGATGCAGAGGCGCTCCCTCCCTCCTGCTGCGCATGCTCGGCAGCGGCCCCAGGGGCAGGGCTTCCCTCCACCACCTCCTCCTCGCGCCCTCCTTCCTTGAGTCAAGGGAGGGCGCGAGGAGGAGGAGGAAGGAACGGAAGCCCCCGGGCCTGGCCGCTACACGGCACCCAGGAACATGGCGGAGGATGCAGAGGCGCTCCTCCCCTCCTGCTGCGCATGCTCGGCAGCGGCCCCAGGGGCAGGGCTTCCCTCCACCTCCTCCTCCCTCGCCCTCCTTCCTTGAGTCAGGGAGGGCGCGAGGAGGAGGAAGCCCCGGGCCACTGCCGGGCATGCAGCAGAAGGGCTCCTCCGCCATGTGAAACTGCGCATGCCTGACAGCGGCCTCGGCAGCTTCCCTCTGCTGCCGCCTCCTCGCGCCCTCCTTCCTTGACAAGGGGGCAGGGGCGAAGGCGAGGGGGGACACCATTCCCTCCTCCCCTTCCCCCTTGCAGCGCTCTCTTCCCGCCCTCCCCCGAGAGAGGGAGAGAGTCATCTCCACGCCGCGCATTGCGGTTTTGTTTCAACTATTTTTTTTGGTTCGTGTGAATTGCGCCCCCCTTCCTTGGCCTGCGCCCCTAGGCCATGGCCTAGGGTGGCCTTATGGGTAATCCGAGCCTGGTATGGAGATGGACACTTGTTGGGCGTTGGGGCTATCAACCCCATTGAACGAACGCCACAAATTGTCTCGTTCTTTTTCCGCCTGAGCAGCCCCCTTTCCTTTGCGTATCGACGATTGTGGCGGGTGATCTTGGACAAGACTTTTCTTTCTTTATTTTTTCTTTTTTTGCCGACAAAAAAATATATTATTATTTTTAATCCCACTCTGTGTTTTTCTTTAGCCTCCCGTCTGAAAGGTAGTAACGTAAATGTTCCATTTTCTTCTTTGGCAGAAGCAGGGAAAGGTGGGTTGGGGCGGGTGGCCGGAGGATATGAGCCTTTTGGATCCCCGTATTTCTTTCCCGTTTCTTCCTTTTTGTAATGTACAGAAATGCAAACTATCCCTCTCTCTCTCTCTCTCCCTCTCTCTGACTCTCGAGCCTTCTCTCAATCTTTCTCTCTTTCCCCTCTTTTTCTTCTTCTTCTGTTGTCGTATGGATCTAGAATATATGATTTCTTCTTCTTCTTTTCCCCTTTTTATTTTAATACTGGGGTTTGTATGTGTGTGTGTGTGTGTGTGTGTTATTGTGGAATCTTCCCAGCTGATTTAAGAAATGCACTGGCATCTCACTTTGAAATTCTTTACAATCGTTGAACTTTTTGTCGTCTGTTGAGATTTCGCGTTTAAAAGGGAAGACAACGGCCCCAAAGACAACCCCAAACTTATCCGTGGAAACGACTTCTTGGAAAATCCTCAAACAAACTCAATTGATCACTTTAATGTATTGATCGATCAATCGATCGATCAATTGTGTTCCCTACCTTGAAAACTAATTTTTTAATTAATGTAACAATCCAATCAAATGGTCGAGCCTTGGTGTGTCAATCACTCCGCTATCACACAATAGAGTTGTAACACAATGACGACCCTTATATTAATGCGGCAAGACTGCCATATCGACTGCGTATATCAGTGTTTCCCAACCTTTTTTGAGCCGCGTCACATTTTTTACATTGACAAAATCCTGGGGCACACCACCAACCAAAAGGACACAAAATGACACTCTAACACAGTAATACATATAGTTAATATGTTTTTTAATGTATTTATACACTCAGTGTGAAACCTGGGCCTGTTTCGATGATCACAACATAGATATCCTGGCAGGAATGGCAGAAAGACACAAACTTCCCACACAGAACGCCCATAACCAAGAGAAAATACTATAAGAGTTTGGTGGGCATTGACCTGGAGTTTTGGAGTTGTAGTTCACCTATATCCAGAGAGCACTGTGGACTGAAACAATGTTGGATCAGGACTAAACTTGGCACGAATACTCAATATGCCCAACTGTGAACAGAGATGAAGTTTGGGGAAAATAGACCTTGACATTTGAGAGTTACCGTTTCTGGGATTTATAGTTAACACACAATCAAAGAGCATCCTGAACTCTTGCAACAATGGAATTGAACCAAACTTGGCATATTGAACTTTTATTACCAACAGAAAGTACGGAAAGGGTTTGCTTGGGAATTGACCTTGAGTTTGGAAGTTGTAGTTCACCTACACCCAGAGAGCACTGTGGACTGAAATAATGATGGATCTGGACCACACTTGAAATGAATACTCAATATGCCCAAATATGAATGCAGATGGAGTTCAGGGGAAATAGACCTTGCCATTTGGGAGTTGTAGTTGCTGGGATTTATAGTTCCCCTACAATCAAAGAGCATTCTGAACCCCACCAATGATAGAACTGGGCCAAACTTCCCACACAGAACCCCCAGGTGGCTCCCTTCCTGAATGGCTCTCTCCGTCTTCCACACCAGAAGGGAAGGCACTCACTTGGTCCGCGGTTGCCTGCCTTCCTTCCTTCTTTCCTGCGGTTCGAAAGGAGAAGCTGGTGGGCCTGCCTCGGACTGCGCTCCTCACTTCCGCTTCCCGCCCTCCCTCGATTGGAGGCTGGCTGGCTGGGGAAATGCCTGAAGGAGGCGGTGGCCCGGCCCCTTCTTCTTTGCCGCCGCCCGGCCCTTCCTCCTCCTCCTCCTCCCCCAAGCAGCAGGAGTTCGGCAGGAGGGGGAAGAAAGGGGGGAAGAGAGGTGATCGCTAACGGCACACTCGTGTGCTGCGGAACAGTGGTTGGGAAACACTGGCGTATATGACCAAACTCCTTGTAAATAATTCACTCCTGGACTCCGCAATCCATAGAGTTGTGTCGGAGGACCAAGAGAATCCTATGAGGACTTCTGCAGGAAGAATACCCATCAAGCGATCCAAACGATTGAAGCTGAATTTGACTCCTCAAGTTGACTTCCCTTTTAAATAAACCGTTTCTATTCTCTAGTCCTCTTTTCATGCCGGTTGGCTTCCTATATGGTTTCCTTTCTCTGCTATGCCCTCACCTTTTCTTACCTCTCTTCCTCCTTTTTTTCTCTCCTTCTCTGTCTATTTCTTCTCTCTCTCTCTCTCTCTCTCATTACACACTACAACTCCCTTTTCTTTTGATGGGATCACGTCTAAACTCTCTGACACAAACAGACTCCACTTCCCTGGAATATATATCTATCTCTCTTGGACATATTTTGCTTTCATCTTCTGCTTTTCTTGCATGCTCTTTGGGAGATTTTTTTCCTTTGAAAAACAATGCTAAATGTTACATAGAAATCTTTATATATTGATATATAAATATTTATATATTCCTTTTCTTTCATCCCCCATGGCTGCTGCTATGTAGACAATGGTGGGGGGGGGGCAGATCTCTATATATACAATTGATAGACAGGTGAAGGAAAATCAATATCAATTTTTAAAAAATCAATCTGCCTCAATGGCAAAATGGCAAGATGGGATTTGAGTAGCAAATGGTTTCTGAAATATGAGGGTTGATTTCGAAAAGACGAGGGAAGATTTCCAAGAGATGAGGGTAGAGTTCTAGAAGACGAGGGTAGATTTCCAGAAGACGAGGGTTGATTTCCAGAACACAAGGGTAGATTTCAAAAAGACGAGAGTTGATTTCCAAGAGACTAGGGTAGAGTTCTAGAAGACGAGGGAAGATTTCCAGAACATGAGGGTAGATTTCCAAGGGATGAGGGTAGAGTTCTAGAAGACGAGGGTAGATTTCGAGAAAACAGGGGGTAGATTTCCAGAAGACAGGGGTAGAGTTCTAGAAGACGAGGGTAGATTTTGAGAAAACAGGGGGTAGATTTCCAGAAGACAGGGGTAGAGTTCTAGAAGAAGGGGGTAGATTTCCAGAAGACAGGGGTAGAGTTCTAGAAGACGAGGGTAGATTTCGAGAAAACAGGGGGTAGATTTCCAGAAGACAGGGGTAGAGTTCTAGAAGACGAGGGTAGATTTTGAGAAAACAGGGGGTAGATTTCCAGAAGACAGGGGTAGAGTTCTAGAAGACGAGGGTAGATTTCGAGAAAACAGGGGGTAGATTTCCAGAAGACAGGGGTAGAGTTCTAGAAGACGAGGGTAGATTTGAGAAAACAGGGGGTAGATTTCCAGAAGACAGGGGTAGATTTCCAGAAGACAGGGGTAGAGTTCTAGAAGACGAGGGTAGATTTCGAGAAAACAGGGGGTAGATTTCCAGAAGACAGGGGTAGAGTTCTAGAAGACGAGGGTAGATTTCGAGAAAACAGGGGGTAGATTTCCAGAAGACGAGGGTTGATTTCCAAGAAACGAGGGTAGTTTTCCAGAAGACGAGGATAGATTTCCAGAAGACGATAGATTTCTGAAACGCGAGGGTGTTGATTTCCGAAAGACGAGGGTAGATTTCCAAAAGAGGGGTGTTGATTTCTGAAAGACGAGGGTAGATTTCCAAAAGCCGGGTGTTGATTTCCAAAAGACGAGAGTAGATTTCCGAAAGACGGGTGTTGATTTCTGAAAGACGGGGGTAGATTTCCGAAAGACGAGAGTTGGGTTCTAAAAAAACGAAAGTAAATTTCCAAAAGAGGAGAGTTGATGACCGAAGGGGTGTGAAGCGAAATACTAAAAAGAGTCCTTGTCTTTTTCCCCATTCTGCCCTCCAAAATGTGGAGATTATTGTTTCTTTTTTTTTAATTATTGCATTCCCGACCAAACCGAAGGTAGGTATTTCTCTTCCTCCGCACGTTCACTTCTACAGATCAGCCTGTTCAAAAGCACCGTAGTTTGATTAAATGTGATTTCCCCTCTTTTTTTTCTTCTTATTCTATCTCTTTCACTTTCTCTCGCTCTTCTTTTCTTTCTCCTCTCTTCCCGTTCTCTCTTCTAACGCTTTTCTCTTTTTGGTGGCTCTGTACAATTTTGAATTGTAATATTTTTTTTTATTTTTTACGATTAGCTACAAAGTCATGCTTCTCTTCTTCTTTTACTACTACTACTACTACTACTTTTTTTTACTCCCGTGTAATTTTTTTAATTATTATTATTTTTCGTTCAAGAAAATATATCCTCGTTCTGTCGTAGAATGCATTTCTGTGTGTTTCTCAGCTCTTCGATCTTTGTGTTTGTGTCCATAAATTGTATAATTATGTCCAACTGATTTGATTTCCTCTGTGTGGTTTTAGTATCCTTATTATTATTATTATTTAATAATAGTCTATCCAAGCATTGCTCAATGAAAGGAGTGTCCGTACGGTGGAAACAAAACTAACCTTCCCTTTTGGTTTCATATGGGTTTGGAGCGTGTAGATTTTGGATCAAGTAACCTCCAATGTTTGTCCAATTCTGAAATGTTGACGTTTGCAAAGCAATTCCATATTTTCCCCCATGTTGAAAACATTGCCCGAATCATTCCTCTTATCTGAATTGTTGGTTCATTTGTTGACGTAGTTGGATTTAATTTCCCCAAGAAGCATAGGGAACCAATAATAATAATAATAATAACAATAATAATAACAATAATATAATCATGAACTTTATTTATATTCTGCTCTATCTCCCTGAAAGGGACTTGGAGCGGATTACAAGGCCGGGTTGTAGCACAGATGGTTACTCAACCAGCTAATCACCAGCTGCAATAGATCACCGCCGACCGGGAAGGTGTCAGGTTCGAAGCCCGAGTCAG
Organism: Anolis apletophallus; assembly: GCA_030556195.1. Taxonomy (NCBI): domain Eukaryota; kingdom Metazoa; phylum Chordata; class Lepidosauria; order Squamata; family Anolidae; genus Anolis; species Anolis apletophallus. The sequence continues at coordinate 17,095,615 of JARBWK010000020.1, forward strand.
ATTGAGTACCCAACTGTTAAGCCTAGCTTACTGTAACAACACAAGAGAATATACTACACACCACTGATACTCAACTAACAACACAGAGGAAAGCCTGGAAGGCTTGCTTATTTATTTATTTATTTATTTATTATTTAAACTTGTGAGTCGCCACAAATAGTGTGACCATTCCACTGGTCCGGGTATCCTAGGATATACAATAATACATATTCTGGGTCACTTATACACTTTTAAAAGGATAATACAGAACAATGGTAGAGAACCCGCCAAGAAAACACCCAACACTACAGTCAATACAGTAAAGTACATACCAATATTATGACTATACTTTACTGTATTGACTGTACTGTTGGGTGTTTTCTTGGCGGGTTCTCTACCATTGTTCTGTATTATCCTTTTAAAAGTGTATAAGTGGCCCAGAATATGTATTATTGTATATCCTAGGATACCCGGACCAGTGGAATGGTCACACTATTTGTTTACTTACACCCGGGTCCAGAAGAAGCCTTAGTATAGGCGAAACGGCGGGGCCTTTCTCAGACCGTTGACCCATTTCCCTCTCTGACCGTCCCACGAAGAATGTACAATTGATGTGCCATTTACTTATGATTTCCTTTGGGACTTTCCTTGGCCAGAGAGTGCATTTGCAGTGACCTATTTAGACACACATTCCACTTCAAGTTGACTTTTGGATGAATATTTACTTTATTATATGAAGATTAAACCATTGAAATATATCCTATATACCCGTCTCTTTCGACTCCTTGACGCTTTCCAAGTACACCCAGTCTCTTTTCCTTACCTCCAATAGTTGACCCACCTCAGAAGGTAGTGACCTAGCGGGACAGTATGGGATAAGGCGGTCCCTAAGGTACGCTGGCCCCAGACCGTTTAAGGCCTTGAAGGTCAAAACCAACACTTTGAAGGTGATCCGGTGTTCCACTGGTAGCCAGTGCAGCTCCTGCAGAACAGGTGTTATATGGGCGGTCGCCAAAACGCCAGCCAGGAGTCTAGCCGCCGCATTCTGGACCAGCTTCAATTTCCAGATCACCGACAGAGGAAGGCCAACATAGAGAGCATTACAGTAGTCCAGTCTCGAGATGACCGTGGCTTGGACCACTGTGGCCATAGCTAGAAATGATGATGTATTAATTATTAATTCAAATTCATCTATAGAGTTCAACACATTTTATAGTTCAACACAATTATAGTTCAACACAGTTATTTTAGGTAGTTCAATAAGCAACAATACACAAGTGCGGAACAACCTGGCTATATAATATTCATCAGTCCTCTTGGTGAGGTGATAAAACACCCATGTGTTTGCTGAGTCCGGTAATAGTTATAATCCAAGTTGGAGGTGAATGGGTAGCTGCCAGTAATCTGGTCAGAAAGTATGCCATTGTTGTCCATTTCTCAAGACCAGAGGGCTGCTCAGTGAAACCTTATTATAATCTGACTCGGCGTGAGCGAGCAGTCAGGGCTAGGCTCGCTCTCCGTGAGCCAGGGCGTGGTTAGCCAGTGGTAAAGCAATGTTCCATATGGTTCCAGCACTGGTACAAGAAGCCAAAACAATATATCCACGAGCATGGGATCTCGCCTACGGGATCGTATACTCGGATCCACCCTGTTTCGTCACGAAGACTTCCTCAGGGCGGCAATTTACATCACACTCAGAGGCTTCAATACATTCTTCATCAATATATTCACACAGAGCATCACAGAATGTATCACCTGATGTAAATTGTATACTTTATTTATATTCCCCTCTATCTCCCCAAGGGGACTCAGTGGATTATATATGTACATATATAATAACATATATACAGAAGACATTCAATGTCATTTAAGACAGACAGTACATAAAGGTAAAGGCTTCCATGCCGAGGAGCTTGATGTCCATGGATGCTTTCTGGCATGCCTTCATGGGCACCTTTGTGCCTCCCCATCAAAGCAGTACTTATTGATCTACTTACATTACTGTTTACGAACTGCTAGATTGGCAGGAGCTAGGGCTGACGGCAGGAGCTCACTCTGACTCACGATTTGAACTGCCAACATTCCGGTCGGCAAGATTTTCTGCAGCTGGCAGTTTAACCTGCTGTGCTTATCGCGGCCCCTATCGTATGGCCACTAAAGTTTCGTAGAGAGGTGTTCTCTCCGTAAAAATGGAAGACAACCATAAGTTGAAGAGACATGGGAAGATTGGGGTGAGCGGCTTCTCCGTTGTGTCCAAGTGACTCAGAAATAGGAAAGGCTTCCTTCTATGGCCATCAATCCCAAGTCACAAATGGCCAAGGAGGAATAACATGATAGTCAGATTCCTTGCCTTCGATTGAGCTCTCCATGGTGCAGAACCTAGTTACACATAACCTCCAGCACCTTGGAAAGCTCCTAAAGCTTGCTGTGGATGCATTGCCCCAGTGACATGGGAGCAACCGATTGTCGCTCTCGTCCTGGTCCTTCCCAAGATGGTTTCTAGATTCACTTCTTCAGCCGTTCTGTTGTCAGCGGTCCCTTCCAACCTCTATTGTCTCGTTCATGCCGTTGCCACTTTCCAATAGGCCTCCTCCATGGATTTGGGTTCCAAATCTGGGGCCTAGTCCAAATTAAAGTCAATGGACAAAAGTGTTGATGTGCCATTCAGCAGTCACTTCGACCAGTTTCCTTGAGTTGGGGTTAGCCATTGGATTTAGGACTACAAATCCCAGTGACTGGTAAATGTTGGGATTTGTCAACCTAGTTGTCATGCAAATCTCCCCGTCAGGAGGAATCCTCCCAATTGTTACTCCCCTGATCCAGAAAGTGGATTTTCCTAACAGTATTCTTTCAGGCAGTGAGGTTTGTTTTGTTTTTTTGGAACTGTTTTTCCTTGACATAGAACACACACTCATTATCTGCACAGAAAAACAGGTTTCCTGCATGGAAAAACACTTTTGCCAGTGTAGGAAACGCATTTGTTGTGCAGAAAACGCCTTTTTTCCAGTGCAGGAAAAACATTTTCTGCCCATAAAACAGGTTTCCTGTGCAGAAAAACCCTTTTGTCAGTGTCGGAAACGCATTTGTTGTGCAGAAAGCATCTTTTTTCCTGTGCAGGAAAAACATTTTCTACACATAAAACGGGTTTCTTGTGCAGAAAACACCTTTTTTCCAGTGCAGAAAACGCCTTTTTTTCTCAGTGCAGGAAACACATTTTTGGGACCGGGTTTCCAGTGCAGAAAAACACTTTTTTTGTCAGTGCAGGAAACACATTTTTGGGCAGAAAACATCTTTTTCCTGTGCAGGAAAAACATTTTCTGCACATCAGTTTTCTGTGCAGAAAAACACTTTTGCCAGTGTAGAAAACACATTTTTGTGCAGAAAACGCCTTTTTTTCTCAGTGCAGGAAACACATTTTTGGGACATAAAACGGGTTTTCTGTGCAGAAAAACACTTTTGTCAGTGTCGGAAACGCATTTGTTGTGCAGAAAACGCCTTTTTCCAGTGCAGGAAACACATTTTCTGGACAGAAAACAGATTTCCTGTGCAGAAAAACACCTTTGCCCGTGTAGGAATGGCATTTGTTGTGCAGAAAATACTTTTTTCCAATGCAGGAAACACATTTTCTGCACATAAAACGGGTTTCCTGTGCAGAAAAACACTTTTGCCAGTGTAGGAAACACATTTGTTGTGCAGAAAATGCCTTTTTTCCAATGCAGGAAACACATTTTCTGCACGTAAAACGGGTTTCCTGTGCAGAAAAACACTTTTGCCAGTGTAGGAAACACATTTGTTGTGCAGACTTGTGTGTTCTTCCTTTGGCTCCTTTCTCCATTCTCTGGCATTGTTGGCCAACTAAGTCCCAGTTTGTGGAGCTTTGGAGATATCCTTGTCTTCCCTTTTTCGACGGCCTTGGCCATCGCGGTTGGATAAATCTAGACCTGTTAGGCATAGACGAGGCCTCCTCGCAGTGCGGTCCTCCAGATCCAGAACCCTTGACTATTGAACAAACCGGAAATAGGGGCTTCTAGGAGTCGGGGAACCCCAACAGCTGGAGGGTCACAGTTTTGCGGGTGGGATTCCTGAGACTTTAGGCCAGGCCTGCACAACCAGTGGCTCCCCAAGCACTCCCCAAAACTCCTAGTATCTCTGTTTCAACCTGTTAGGGAATCTGAGCTGTTAGGCCCAAAAATAAACCCTCAGTTGGGGTGATTCCAACATAGCTATAGCAGAAACTTCATAACCCGCAGAAACTTACGTGTGGTGCACCAGGATAAGCTTCCATTCAACAGGAAGGAACAGGATTGTAGAGTCACAACTTTAGGTTCAAAATATTTGTGGAAGTCAAAAGAAATCCATTCTCTCTTGGAGCTCGCTAGCTTACTAAATCTCATCTTCCAAGAAGTAAACAGAGTAAAAAGTCAAAAAATATCCTTGCAGTTACATTTTGCCTGGAGGCAAAATGCGTCCGCAATAGAAGGAAGCAAAAGCAGAGGGAGCAACAAGAGATTCCTTTGCTACATCTTCAAAGTGGGAGGAGATAGTGGCAAGCGAGGAGAGTAAAGACGAAGGAACCCCTTACTCTAATCCTACCTCTAGTCTAGCTACTCATTGAGAACTGGAGACTTGATGACGCAAGAGACTTGTGCCGTCCAGGGATGAAACACAACACAACCAGACACTAAGAGCGAGGAGATCAAATGCAATAGGTTTGTTTTGGTCAGAGCAAAGCTATTGGACGTGCAACAGGAAAATAATGATACACATGTCTGAGGTGCAACTCGGACTTCTTACAATCGAAGTACGTTACACTGTGGTGTCAAGCGTTGGGGGGGAGATTGCCTTCTTCACATCTCAGCCCCGTTCTGGTATGATTCGGATCTTTCCCACCAATGTCATTGTATCCTTAAGACGTTTCCAGGGAGGGGGTGTATTGTCCCGACTGGGTAGATAGCGGAAATGATATTTTTCAACCCAAATATACTGATTTCCTTTTGTTTTCTTATTCATGCTGAAGCCTCCGTAGGGTGTCTCTCTGGTAGGTATCTGTGTCTGTAGACGGATTGCTAACTTGCTTCAGGTGGACTCGGGTGGAGGGCTGTTTGGAAAAGGGCAACCTGGCCGTCGGTTGAGCCCCGGGGCCATCGCTTCACTAACAGGGACCCCCCCACAGCATGTCCTTTGTGTCTCTTCCAACGTGGCTCACAGTCAACCAGAATGCAGAATTTCAATGTATCCCTTTGTCAGTCCTTTCCCACTGGAAGATTGTTTGGAAAAGTAAGCCTCCCATTGATACGTTGCATAGATAGGTAGACGGGATTTGAATTATCGAAACATGACAAAGCACAGGATTCGGGGTAAACCACCCATCCCAAAGCATTTTAGTCTCTATGGTCCCAGTTGTGGCCAGTGATCTCCATGTCGGGATTGTGATGACTTTGCTTGAGATGTTATCCTACACCCCCAATTAGATTCAGTACTTGGGGATCGCCCTAAAATGGGTTTCTAAGGGTGGACCTTCAGGTTTTCAGGGTTTCTTCTGCTCTTCCAAAGAGCGGAACTGTGTCCTCCAAATACGTTCAGGGTCTTGGAGATCTCCAGAAAAAGGCTGAGATATAACACCAAGATTATCTCCAAACCTGAACTCCTCAACCATTGTTGGATAGTTGGATAATTTGAGAGGGATCATGGTCCAAAACTTAACCCGTTCCTATTCCATTTGAGGGTTCAGAGAAGGATGGGAAAGCAAGGCGAGATAAGCCCAATCTAGAGAAGGAAAGTTTGAAGACTCTAGGAATATATAGACAATTGTGAGAGTTCGATAGCGCTGCCGTTTTCAAACATTTCGACCAACTCTACAAGAGAGGACTTCATCCCCGTACTGAGCGCACCTGCGGAGCTGAATCCGTGCTCCCAGCACAGCTTAGAACAGAATGCTGTTGGTGCAATTTCTCAGCCATCTTCAGCATGACAACAGTTAGACTAAACTGGGATAAACTGGTCCTGCCAGACCAACTAGTCGCACGTCACGCTCAGAAAAAGCCAACGACCCGTCTTCACAGTTTTCCAATGAAAACACAAAAGTGTGGAAACTTTTTGAAGGCCTTGTAAACATACCGCTTTTGATGGCAGTCCCCGAGTTACAAACATCCAACTTACAAATGACTCCTAGTTAGGAATAGAGGTGAGACAACAGCAAGGGACAGGGATCTTCCCCTCGGAAGGGAAATCAACTCCTGGAAGAGTTATTATCATGGGGGAAAGGGGTCTCCACTGAGAACTATTGTGTCCTAAATGGCAAAAGTCTAGTTCTCGGAGACTGTAAAAGTCGGTTGGGACTCAGTGAAGTTCCGATGGACCATTAGATCAACCTTTTAAAACCAATGACCAGAGTTTTACTATCCCTTGGTGCCAGATTTTGGATTCTGGATATGATTGAGCTGTATCTGGACAGACTAGAAACCTGGTGTTCGCTTTCCGAAACCGTTAGTATGCTTTGTCCGGTTGGAGAGAAGACGTGGCCAACGTTCTCCGAAATAGGACGACTACCGAGAATGAATGGCAATAGGTCAGAGTTGCAGGAGGGTGAACTGGGAAGCTACAACTCCTAGAATAAGGGTGACGGGAGTTGCCGTTCCCGGGCGGCAACGTTTCGGGTTGGGGAAGACGTTTCTCGTTTTCAGTCGTGTTGTGCTTCTCAAAGTACGACATTTTCATGCCAACTTTCAGCCTTTTTCTTTCCTGAATCCAGTGTAAAAGTGAGGAGAGAGCCAGGAATTATATGATCAATATTGATTGAATGATATATGATCAATATTCTAGACCAGACGACAACCATTTGGGAGGCAAGTCGAAATGGGGGGAAAGGGGGAATTTTCAGGACAATGAATTTTCAGGATAAGAAATAAAGTCAGGTGGATCTCAATAGGTTGTGCGCACCTTCAGACCTTCGAATATTCCCCCTTCGATCCCCCCCTATCCTTCCAACCCAATGGGACTCGTTCCCGGCCTGAAAAACGGGAATTTACGGATGTTTTCCCGGCCCGATTTGCTCGGAAAGACGCGACTTTCTCCTCCTTTTCCTTCCCGCAATTACTGGTCGCGAAGGCTCTAAGGCAGCGAGGGTGGTTTTGGTTTTTTTATTTCTCTTTTTTCTCTTTCTCTCTCTCTCTTTCCTTCTCTCTTTCTTTCTTTCTCTTTCTTTCTCTCTCTCTCTCTCTCTCTTGCATTTTTGTCAATCTAATGATTCACTTATATTGCCCAACTTTTCCCTTCTCTTCATACCTTACCTACTAAAGGAGGAAATGCCACTTTCTTGGTAAGTGGATATTAAATAGGAGGGACTTTTAAAAACAAAAAAAAGTGGAAATTTAACCGAGAGCGGAAAAAAAAGATTTATATATATATATATATACAATGAACTTTTTTTATAATTTAAGAAAGAGGAATAGTATGCTGGTGGACTTCTCTGCACAAAAGTCAAGACCCAGGACGAGTTCAGAACCTTTTTGTTTTTCTGTTCTTTTCGTTTTCCCTCCCGGTACTAATGACATTGGTGGAGTTTCCTTTTGATTTCTCCTTCTGTTTATTCGTTGACATAAAAAAATATTGCATTTCCCCCAACTTTCCACACCCTTTGTCCTCCATAGCACTTCTTCCCTCTCCTCACAATTTCATTTTCCCATTTTCTTTCGGATGCCCGGCCTCTCTTTCCATCCCAAATACACAAAGATTCTTTTATTTATTTATTTATTTACTCTATTTATATTCCGCTCTTCTCACCCCGAAGGGGACTCAGAGCGGATTACAGGTACACATCTATCGATCTATCTATCTATGTATATAATAAAAGTCAGTGTTTGCAGCGGGAGGTGCGGAGGGTGGGAGGTGCGGCGGAATATGTGGAAGCTTTTCCATTGGTTGCCACTGTGGGAATATTTGCATAAAGGACTCTCATTGGCCAGCCACAAAACTCCACAAAACACTCTAAGGCACCAGACAGTTTTTCCGTTGGAAATTGAATGTTCATTTCCTAATAGGATTTCACTACAGAGAGAGGGATTCCTGATGTACTGAGAGCACTACTAGCATTACAAGCTAGGCCCAAAAATAGACATACATCCTTCCAGCCAAAGGTGAAAACACCACTTTTCCCAACAGGCCTCAGCCTGAATTGACAGTAAGGCTTCCTAGGCCTCAGCCTGCATTGACAGTAAGGCTTCCTAGGCCTCAGCCTCAATTGACAGTAAGGCTTCCTAGGCCTCAGCCTCACTTGACAGTAAGGCTTCCTAGGCCTCAGCCTCAATTGACAGTAAAGCTTCCTAGACCTCAGCCTGAATTGACAGTAAGACTTCCTAGGCCTCAGCCTGCATTGACAGTAAGGCTTCCTAGGCCTCAGCCTGCATTGACAGTAAGGCTTCCTAGGCCTCAGCCTGAATTGACAGTAAGGCTTCCTAGGCCTCAGCCTCAATTGACAGTAAAGCTTCCTAGACCTCAGCCTGAATTGACAGTAAGACTTCCTAGGCCTCAGCCTGCATTGACAGTAAGGCTTCCTAGGCCTCAGCCTGCATTGACAGTAAGGCTTCCTAGGCCTCAGCCTCACTTGACAGTAAGGCTTCCTAGGCCTCAGCCGCAAGTGACAGTAAGGCTTCCTAGGCCTCAGCCTCACTTGACAGTAAGGCTTCCTAGGCCTCAGCCTCAATTGACAGTAAGGCTTCCTAGGCCTCAGCCTAAATTAACAGTAAAGCTTCCTAGGCCTCAGCCTGAATTGACAGTAAGGCTTCCTAGGCCTCAGCCTGCATTGACAGTAAGGCTTCCTAGGCCTCAGCCTGCATTGACAGTAAGGCTTCCTAGGCCTCAGCCTCACTTGACAGTAAGGCTTCCTAGGCCTCAGCCTCAATTGACAGTAAGGCTTCCTAGGCCTCAGCCTCAATTGACAGTAAGGATTCCTAGGCCTCAGCCTCAATTGACAGTAAGGCTTCCTAGGCCACAGCCTGCATTGACAGTAAGGCTTCCTAGGCCACAGCCTGCATTGACAGTAAGGCTCAGCATCTTCGTCGCTTGCGCCGGGTGCCGCTCCTTCCAAATGAAGGAAGGAGGGGCTGGCGCGAGCGAGGAAGAGGCGAAGCAAAGCCGCGTCAGAGGCCCTAGGGTGCGGGACTTCACTCCGCCTCTTCGTCGCTCGCGTTGGGCACTCCTCCTTCCTTTACTCAAGAAAGGAGGGGTGCCCGTTGCAAGCGAGGAAGACACGGAGCGAAGTCCCACCCCTAGGGCCTCTGATGCAGCTGCGCTCCGTGTCCTCGTCGCTTACGCCGGGTGCCGCTCACTGAGCCCTCGGGGAGTGGCGGCGTACAAGTCCAAATAATAAACAAATAAATAATAAACCTCCTTTAAATGCTAATAATAATGATAATAATGATAAACAAACCCTCATATACCGTCTCTAAAGCGACATATGTGTGCATCAGGTGTGCTCGCACGGCTACAAGCCACCCGCAGCATGAAATAGGCCACAAAACCCTATTTCCCATCCCATAATAGCGCCCTACTCGTTTGCCCTCTTTCCCCTTTCAGTCCTTTTCAGTAACATCATTTGAGATCTATCTATTTGGGAAATCATTCCACATACATATATATACTCACACAAAACAAGTATGTCATCAACATATACTATTATTTTTTTATACATTTTAATGAGGGGGGGTGTGAGGTGGGAAACACTGCTATGATTCCTACCATTCTTCCCGACCCAGGTTCAAACTCTCCCTCCCTCCCTCCCTTATTTATTTATTTTTTTGTTTTCCTTTTGATTGTTTTTGTTGTTTTTGTTTTGTTTGGTTCCTCTTCCTTTCTTCCGTTCTGCATGCCAGAGATTTGCATGAGCTGCGTTGTTTAAGGACGAGAGGAACGAGAGAGAGATTGGGAGAGAGAGAGAGAGAGAGAGAGGTGCAGAGTAGACTTTTTCTGTGTAGCCTGCCTAATTCGATCATTGTGCATTGATTGCTGTTTGTGATTGGCAGCTTTCCTCGGTGGAGCCGGGGAAGGGATCGCCGCTTAAAAACCTCCCGTCTCCTTCTGTCTTTCTTTCTTTGTTTCCCGCCCCATCCTTCCATCCTTCCTTCTCGCCCGTCCCGTTTTGTCTTTCATTCGGCAGAAATCGGGTTCTGCTTCGCCCCACTCGGGAAGGGCCCACCTCAAGCCGGACGTCCCCTTGCCTCACTCCAAAGGGGCCAAACACAGGCCCAAGACTCCGCGGCGGTCCGTGTCTCCCGGACGGGGCTCCGCCACGGAGAAGCACTTCCGCCGGCACTGGGCTCGGTCTGCCTCGGCCCACAAGCACAAGGGACATGGCCGGGCCAAGGGCTCGTCACCCCGGTCCTTCACGGGGTACAGCAGTGACTCCGAGGGCTCCGCCTGCTCACATCCCACCGGGACAGAAAAGAACCATGGGCTGCATCCGAAAACGTAAGCAGAGGGGGAAGGAGTATGACCCCAAGGGGCAACTTGGTGTGGATCCCCCTTGGGAATCTCCTGGGCAGCAACTCCTGGCATCCTTCACCGAACCTGGCTAGCTCCCAGACTCTTCCAGTCGTACCCATTCCCAGAATCCTCCACTTGGCTCATCCCTTCATTTGCATGGACAAACTCTCTGAATCCTTTGGTCTCGCCAACTCACAGATTCCTCCAATTCAGCCAATCCCCTTCATTCAATTGGGCCAACTCCCAGAATCCTTTGGTCTCACCATCTCCCATAATCCTTCATTCAACCTCTTCATTCAACTGGACCAGGGCTGCCCACACCTTTTCAGCTTGCGAGCTACTTATAATAAAACCAAGTCAGAAAGATCTACCTACTTCCTCAAGGCTGGAGAGGGGAGGGGGCGGGGCTTGGCGGGGCCTGTCTCCGCCCCCCTCTGGCTTCAGCTCTACCAGCAGCTTCTCCGGGCTTGAGGATGGCAGTGCCAAGCCAGCCTTGTGCTAGTTATGCCAACACTGGCTTGGCATTGCCATACTCAAGCCTGGAGAAGTTGCTGGGAGTGCCGAAGCAGGGGAGGGGGCGGGGCTTGGCACGGCCTGACTCCGCCCCTCTCTGAGAAGTGCCCCATCCGGCTGGGATCAATCTCCTTCGGTCAGGCCCGGATCAATGTTTTGTGGTGCCCTAGGCCACACTGTGTAAGTGCCGCCCCTGGGGGGCGGGGCCGCTTGCAGGGGGTGGAGCCGGCGTGAGGGAGAAGGAGCCGGGGGGAAGTCCTGCCCCTAGGGCATCTGACGTGACACCTCCTTGCTCGTGCGGATGGGTGGGCGCCGCTCCTTCCTTCACTGAAGGAAGGCGGGACGGAGCCAGCGTGAGAGAGAAGGAGCTGGGGGAAGTCCCGCCCCTAGGGCGTCTGACGTGGCTTCCCCCCGCCGCCGCCTCGCTCGCACAGGCGCCCCTCCTTCCTTCACTGAAGGAAGGAGCGGCGCCCCCGCCCGCGCATGAGGAGGCGGCGGGAGGATGGAAGCCACGTCAGACACCCTAGGGGTGGCGGGACTTCCCCCGGCTCCTTCTCACTCACACGTGGGTGCCGCTTCAGTGAAGGAAGGAGGGGCAGATTTTTTTTAAAAAATTACAATATTTTTTTCAATTTTGGGGGGTCCGGATCTGCTGCCCCCCCATGGCTGCCGCCATGGCCTAGGGTGGCCTTATGGGTAATCCGGGCCTGCCTTTGGTCTCGGGATTGACTGGTCGATCACGATCGACTTCCTGGGCAGCCCTGAACTGGACCAACTCCCAGAATCCACAATCTTGGTGGAGGAGAGACAAGAAAGTAGCTGTTATCTTGGGGGGCGGGCGTTCTTTGCCCTTCGCCATCTCCTCTGACTTTTTGGCTGACTCTTTGTTTCAGCATCAAAGAGAAGCACCAGCGGGGAAGGCCCCACAGCAGTTCTCCGGCCCCAGCCCCCAAACACTCCTCCCGGCACAATGCGGAGCGGAGGAAGAGCCTGTCGCAGAGCAGCTCCTGGAGCTCGAGCCGCTCCCTCTCCAAGTCCCGGTCCCGGTCCCGAGAGAAGCGATCGGCGCGCAGCAGGACGCGGTCGGGATCGCAGAAGAAGATAACCGGCAGCAGGTGTGAGAATTGTAATGCCGTGTTCTGCCACTAGAGGGGGGAGTTCTGGCTAGTTGCAAACCAGACCTGCACAACTTGGCAGCAGGAAGGGGCCTTCTACACTCCTTTAGGCCACATTCAGTTTCCAAGCACCTCATTTTCCAAGTTTCATGATGAAAGTTTCTCAAGTCGCTCCTGACACGGGATTATTCTGTCCAGAATATTCCATTCACTCCAGAATATTCCGTTCACTCTGGATTATTCTGTCCAGAATATTCCGTTCACTCAAGAATATTCCGTCCACTCTGGGTTATTCTGTCCAGAATATTCCAATCACTCCAGAATATTCCGTTCACTCTGGATTATTCTGTCCAGAATATTCTGTTCACTCCAGAATATTCCGTTCACTCTGGATTATTCTGTCCAGAATATCCTATTCACTCCAGAATATTCCGTTCACTCTGGATTATTCTGTCCAGAATATTCCGTTCACTCCAGAATATTCCGTTCACTCTGGATTATTCTGTCCAGAACATTCGGTTCACTCCAGAATATTCCGTTCACTCCGGATTATTCTGTCCAGAATATCCCGTTCACTCCAGAATATTCCGTTCACTCTGGATTATTCTGTCCAGAATATTCCGTTCACTCTTGATTATTCTGTCCAGAATATTCCGTTCACTCTGGATTATTCTGTCCAGAATATTCCGTTCACTCCAGAATATTCCGTTCACTCTTGATTATTCTGTCCAGAATATCCAGTTCACTCCAGAATATTCCGTTCACTCTGGATTAATCTGTCCAGAATATTCCGTTCACTCCAGAATATTCCGTTCACTCTGGATTATTATGTCGAGAATATTCCAATCACTCCAGAATATTCTGTTCACTCCGGATTATTTCATCCACTCCATATTATTCCATCCACTCTGGATTAATCTGTCCTCTCCTGATTATTCTGTTCAGTCCATATTATTCCATTCACGCCGGAATACTCCATTTACTCTGGATTAGTCTGTCCACTCCAGATTATTTTGTCCACTCCGGATTGTTCCGTCCGGATTATTATGTTAACTCCGGATTGTTCTATCCACTCCAGATTAAAAACCCTATGGAATCATTGAGTTGGAAACGACCTCACGAAAAGACCATCCAGACCCAGATTAGATGGACCTCCCCACAGACTCATGGCTCTACCTTGTTCTTCTATTAGTCCAGCCTCATAAATAACTCTGACAACAACATTTTGCCATTGCTTTGTTTCCCCTTGAATCTAGAGAGAAAGATCCGGAGCCACGGACACGGCACAGCGATACGGAGCCCAGCCGCGCCCGGCGTCGTTCGCGGAGCTACTCTCCGATCCGGAAACGACGGCGCGACTCTCCCAGCTTCATGGAGCCCAGAAGAATCACCAGGTGAAGTTCTAGAAGGTTTCTTGGTCCGTGGAAGACATTGTTTACTTTTTATGGCCGGGGTCCTATGACAACATTGTTACCCTATCCTAGGATTCCCTTATCAAGATTCACTCCGTGTTTGTCTCAGGCGAGTGAGACTTGCCCAAGTAAGGATTCAAACTCTGGTCTCCCAGAGTCCGAGTCCGTCAACCACGATTGCCCACTATTCTTACTGCCTTAGAGTGTAATCTTATTCCGGGACTATCCTAGACCTTTAAAAATGCCACTGCGCCACTATTTTTGTCCCGAAAAGTCACTCTGCAGGATCTGGAATTCGTACCAATCTCTCGGTTTCCAATCCGGTCTTTTCCCCGCACTTCATGCACACTTTTTTGGGAAACGGCCGACATTGGGACAAGAGCTTCCCTGGGCTACAAGCAGAGTCCTATTCCAATGTGTCTCCCGTGTAACATCTCAAATCTCTCCTTTTCCATCCAGTTTCAAGGTCCGCCACGGAGAAACGCCCCAAAAGAGCGCCATAGCCGCAAGGTTGGGTTACTCCAGTAACCCTTATGGCTTTCCACCTGGAACCCGATGTCTCCTTGAACCCGCCGCTCTGTGAGACCTTACTTGTCTCGGCTGTTTGTCTCTCACTCTCTTCCTCGCTCTGTTGGTCTCACTAACAATTACTATTATTACTAGCATTATATTATTATGGGCTCCTTAAATACCTCCCCGCTTAAACGTTACTGTTTTCAAAACTGCTAGGTAAGCAGAAGCTGGGCTAAAGGCCAGGAAATCACCCTGACTCGAGCTTCGAGCTGTCAACCTTTCGGTTGGTGAGATTTAAAGCAGCTGGAGGTTAACCGGCTGTGCTAAAGCCCGTGCTACATAGTGTTATTTGGCAAATCTACGGAGAGACCCTGAGCTATGTCATCTAGATTTTGTGAGATCTCCAAGTCACCTGAGCATGGCCTTTTTGGAATGTGTGGTTCCCTTAAAGTGTGTGACGACTGGGCACGATGGGATTCGTAGTCCACGGCCAAGGAGAATGGGAGTCGCAGCCCAGCACGTGCCGCACCGCTAACACCTAACGTTCTGTTTTTCCAGCAGCGCTAACTCTCTGGTGCCGGAACCTAAACACTGGTGCCATTTGCTAACTCTTTTCTTGCTCCGTTCTTCTCGCCGGCTAATCCAGGACTAACCAAGGGGGTTCCCGTGACATTCGAACATACCCCACATTAAAAGTGTGTTTTTACATCCCAACAGTCTGGTGCGTGGTAGGCCTGGGCAATCACGGTTCTAAATGGTTCTAAAGTACTTACAAAACTAAAGTTCTGGTAGTGAACACTAGGTGGCGCTGGTGCTTTGCTTCTACAGTATTGCTAAAGTTCTGGTGGTAAACACTAGGTGGTGCTGGTGCTTTGCTTCTACAGTATTGCTAAAGTTCTGGTGGTAAACACTAGGTGGCGCTGGTGCTTTGCTTCTACAGTATTGCTAAAGTTCTGGTGGTAAACACTAGGTGGCGCTGGTGCTTTGCTTCTACAGTATTGCTAAAGTTCTGGTGGTAAACACTAGGTGGTGCTGGTGCTTTGCTTCTACAGTATTGCTAAAGTTCTGGTGGTAAACACTAGGTGGCGCTGGTGCTTTGCTTCTACAGTATTGCTAAAGTTCTGGTGGTAAACACTAGGTGGTGCTGGTGCTTTGCTTCTACAGTATTGCTAAAGTTCTGGTGGTAAACACTAGGTGGCGCTGGTGCTTTGCTTCTACAGTATTGCTAAAGTTCTGGTGGTAAACACTAGGTGGCGCTGGTGCTTTGCTTCTACAGTATTGCTAAAGTTCTGGTGGTAAACACTAGGTGGTGCTGGTGCTTTGCTTCTACAGTATTGCTAAAGTTCTGGTGGTAAACACTAGGTGGCGCTGGTGCTTTGCTTCTACAGTATTGCTAAAGTTCTGGTGGTAAACACTAGGTGGTGCTGGTGCTTTGCTTCTACAGTATTGCTAAAGTTCTGGTGGTGAACACTAGGTGGCGCTGGTGCTTTGCTTCTACAGTATTGCTAAAGTTCTGGTGGTGAACACTAGGTGGCGCTGGTGCTTTTGCTTCTACAGTATTGCTAAAGTTCTGGTGGTAAACACTAGGTGGCGCTGGTGCTTTGCTTCTACAGTATTGCTAAAGTTCTGGTGGTAAACACTAGGTGGCGCTGGTGCTTTGCTTCTACAGTATTGCTAAAGTTCTGGTGGTAAACACTAGGTGGCGCTGGTGCTTTGCTTAGACAGCAGGGGTGCCCACACTTTTTCAGCATGCGAGCTACTTATGATAAAACCAAGTCAGAAAGATCTACCTGAGAGAGAAGCAGGGCGGAGCCGGGGGAGGGGGCGTGGCCTGGCACAGCCTGGCTCCGCCCCCTCCCCGCTCTGGCTACAGCGCTGCCACACCTTTTCCAGGGTAGTTCTGGTGGTGAACATTTCAGAACTCTGAAAAAACTTTCAAAACTTCATTATTATTTCATTATTGGCGATTTTCAAGACCGACCCAATTAGGAACTGCCATTTATAACAAAATTTTGAAAGTTTTGTTAGAATTCTGAAACGTTCACCACCAGAACTTTAGCCACAGTGTAGAAGCAAAGCACCAGCGCCACCTAGTTTTCACCACCAGAACTTGAGCAACACTGTATAACAGGGGTGCTCATTAGGTGGCTCGCGATCGACTGGTCGATCCCGGGACCTTAAGAGGTCAATCCCAGCTGGATGGGGCGCTTCTGAGGGGGCGGAGCCATTCTGCACGAGGCCACGCCCCCTCCCCGGCTACAGCACGACCACAGTTTCTCCAGGGTAGAGGAGGGTATGCCAAGCCAGTAGTGGCTAGCTATGCCACTACTGCCTTGGCATACCCCCTCCTCTACCCTGGAGAAGGTGTGGCAGCTGTAGCCAGAGCGGGAGGGGGCGGAGCCAGGCTGTGCCAGGCCACGCCCCCTCCCCAGCTACAGCGCGAGCACAGATTCCCCAGGGTAGAGGAGGGTATGCCAAGCCAGTAGTGGCTAGCTATGCCACTACTGGCTTGGCATACCCTCCTCTACCCTGGGGAAGGTGTGGCCGTGCTGTAGCCAGAGCGGGGGGGGGGCGGAGCCAGGCCGTGCCAGGCGATGCCAGGCCATGCCCCCTCCCCCAGCTCCGCCCTGCTTCTCTCTCAGGTAGATCTTTCTGACTTGGTTTTATCATAAGTAGCTCGCATGCTGAAAAAGTGTGGGCACCCCTGCTGTAGAAGCAAAGCACCAGCGCCACCTAGTGTTTACCACCAGAACTTTAGCAATACTATAGCAAAGCACCAGCGCCAACTAATGTTCACCACCAGAACTTTAGCAACACTGTAGACGCAAAGCACCAGCGCCACCTAGTGTTCACCACCAGAACTTTAGCAACACTGTATAACAGGGGTGCTCATTAGGTGGCTCGCGATCGATTGGTCGATCCCGGGACCTTAAGAGGTCAATCCCAGCTGGATGGGGCGCTTCTGAGGGGCGGAGCCATTCTGCACGTGGCCACGCCCCCTCCCCGGCTACAGCACGACCACAGTTTCCAGGGTAGCAGAGGAGGGTATGCCAAGCCAGTAGTAGCTAGCTATGCCACTACTGCCTTGGCATACCCTCCTCTACCCTGGAGAAGGTGTGGCAGCGCTGTAGCCAGAGCGGGGAGGGGGCGGAGCCAGGCCGTGCCAGGCGATGCCAGGCCACGCCCCCTCCCCAGCTCCGCCCTGCTTCTCTCTCAGGTAGATCTTTCTGACTTGGTTTTATCATAAGTAGCTTGCATGCTGAAAACGTGTGGGCACCCTGCTGTAGAAGCAAAGCACCAGCGCCACCTAGTGTTTACCACCAGAACTTTAGCAATACTATAGCAAAGCACCAGTGCCAACTAATGTTCACCACCAGAACTTTAGCAACACTGTAAACGCAAAGCACCAGCGCCACCTAGTGTTCACCACCAGAACTTTAGTTTTGTAAGTACCTTAGAACCAGTTTTGGGTTTGTTACTTTTTAATTTATTCATTAATGATCTGGATGTAGGAGTGAATTCTGAGGTAGCAAAGTTTGCAGACGACACTAAATTGTTCAGGGTAGTTAAAAATGAAACTGATTGTAAAGAGCTCCAGAAAGATCTCTCGAAATTGAGTGAATGGGCAACAAAGTGGCAAATGCATTTTAACCTAAACAAGTGTAAAGTCATGCACATCGGGGCAAAAACCCCAACTACACCTACCAATTGATGGGGTCAAAGCTTTCCGAGACAAACCAGGAAAGGGATCTTGGGGTCTTGGTGGACAGCTCCATGAAGATGTCAACCCAGTGCGCTGCAGCAGTGAAAAAAGCAAATTCTATGCTAGGCATGATCAGAAAGGGAATCGAAAATAGGTCGGCAAATGTTGTATTGCCTCTCTACAAATCGATGGTGAGGCCACATCTGGAGTACTGTGTACAATTCTGGTCTCCGCACCTTAAGAAGGATATAACGGAACTGGAAAAGGTACAAAGAAGGGCGACAAGAATGATCCAAGGGATGGAGCGGCTCCCTTATGAAACCAGGTTGCAACGCCTTGGTCTTTTCAGCCTTGAAAGACGGCGTTTAGAGGTGACTTGATCGAAGTGTATAAAATCATGCATGGGATAGAAAAGGTGAATAGAGAAAAACTGTTTTCTTTGTCACAAAACACTAGGACTAGAGGGCACTCCCTGAAGCTCCAAGGTAGGAAAGTTAGGACTGATAAAGGGAAATATTTCTTCACCCAGAGGGTCATTGGGTTATGGAACTCACTTCCAGAGGAGGTTGTGACAGCGGTCAGCCTGGACAGCTTCAAGGCAGGATTAGACAGATTCATGGATACCAAGTGTATCGGTAGTTACTGAAAAGGACATTCAAGTGCCACCGGAGTTGGTTGAGGTAGGCAGGATTTCCCCGGTACTGGTTGTGGGGGTCGGGAGCAGGTCAGGGTTTTGCCCTCCCTTCTGCTCGAGATCCCCGTGTACAACTGGGGCCACTGTGTGATACAGAATGCTGGACTAGATGGGCTGAGGCCCGATTCAGCATGGCTCTTCTTATGTTCTTATGTTCATTAAGAACCATGATTGCCCAGGCCTAGTGCGTGGGGATTAATAATGAAATTGATGTGTAGTGAACACTACAATGCTTTGTGAGAAATATCAGAATGGTACATGAGAACCAGGCACTAACCCTAACGATTGGTCATCGATCAAACCATAATACAGTGTTCCCTCGCTACTTCGCGGACTCGCTGTTTCGTGGGTTTTTGCCTCCTGGTTTCGCCCTTCTCCTCGGAAGAGAGGCAGCCAATCATAAGAGAGGGAGAGAGAAAGAGAGAGGGAGAGAGAGGAGATACAAAGCAATAGGTACATCACGGCCTTGTAGCCTCTTCCTTATAGCTAGCAAAAACAAAAGGTACGCGGTGACGTGGAAGGCGAGCGTCCCGACTTCGCGGATTTTCACTTTCCTGGAACCTAACGCCCGCGATAAGTGAGGGAACACTGTACGGTCAAATTCTCTCTTCACTTAATGCATTTGGGGGTTTGGGGTTCAAAGCAGAGCTTTCCAAACTTCACGTTGGCGGCACACCTTTTAGAGAAGCGTCGTTTTGGGACACCGTGATTCGGTTTTATTAGAGATACGGACGCTTAAGTGAACTGTCATAACAAAACCATATGGGGACATAGCATATTATCTCATGGAAACCTTTCATTCCTATTTAAAAATATACTGTATATACTTGAATATAAGCCTAGTTTTTCAGCCCCTTTTAGGCTAAAAATGCTCCCCTCAGGTTATATTCGAGCCAGGGTTATTTATTATTTTACTCTGTTATTAGTATTAATTTTATTACATTAATTTACTCTGTTTATTACTACATTTACATTAATTTATTATTATTTTTATTACATTAATTTACTCTGTTTATTATGACATTTACATTATTTTAATCTATTATTATTTTTATTACATTAATTTACTCTGTTTATTATGACATTTACATTATTTTAATCTATTATTATTTTTATTACATTTATTTACTCTATTTATTATTACATTTACATTATTTTACTCTATTATTATTTTTATTACATTTATTTACTCTATTTGTTATTACATTTACATTATTATACTCTATTATTATTTTTATTACATTTATTTACTCTATTATTACATTTACATTATTTTACTCTATTATTATTTTTATTACATTTATTTACTCTATTATTACATTTACATTATTTTACTCTATTATTATTTTATTACATTTATTTACTGTTTATTATTACATTTACATTATTTTACTCTATTATTATTTTTATTACATTTATTTACTCTATTTATTATTACATTTACATTATTTTACTCTATTTATTATTTTTATTACAATTATTTACTCTGTTTATTATTACATTTACATCATTTTACTATATTATTATTTTATTACATTTGTTTACTCTCTTTATTATTACATTTACATTATTTTACTCTATTATTATTTTTATTACATTTATTTACTCTGTTTGTTATTACATTTACATTATTTTACTCTATTATTATTTTATTACATTTATTTACTCTGTTTATTATTACATTTACATTATTTTACTCTATTATTATTTTTATTACAATTATTTACTCTATTTATTATTACATTTACATTATTTTACTCTATTATTATTTTTATTACAATTATTTACTCTATTTATTATTACATTTACATTATTTTACTCTATAATTATTTTTATTACAATAATTTACTCAGATTATTATTACATTTACATAATTTTACTATATTATTATTTTTATTACATTAATTTACTCTGTTTGTTATTACATTTACATTATTTTAATCTATTATTATTTTTATTACATTAATTTACTCTGTTTATTATGACATTTACATTATTTTAATCTATTATTATTTTTATTACATTTATTTACTCTATTTATTATTACATTTACATTATTTTACTCTATTATTATTTTTATTACATTTATTTACTCTATTATTACATTTACATTATTTTACTCTATTATTATTTTTATTACATTTATTTACTCTATTATTACATTTACATTATTTTACTCTATTATTATTTTTATTACATTTATTTACTCTTTTATTACATTTACATTATTTTACTCTATTATTATTTTATTACATTTATTTACTCTGTTTATTATTACATTTACATTATTTTACTCTATTATTATTTTTATTACAATTATTTACTCTATTTATTATTACATTTACATTATTTTACTCTATTATTATTTTTATTACAATTATTTACTCTGTTTATTATTACATTTACATCATTTTACTATATTATTATTTTATTACATTTGTTTACTCTCTTTATTATTACATTTACATTATTTTACTCTATTATTATTTTTATTACATTTATTTACTCTGTTTGTTATTACATTTACATTATTTTACTCTATTATTATTTTATTACATTTATTTACTCTGTTTATTATTACATTTACATTATTTTACTCTATTATTATTTTTATTACAATTATTTACTCTATTTATTATTACATTTACATTATTTTACTCTATTATTATTTTTATTACAATTATTTACTCTGTTTATTATTACATTTACATCATTTTACTATATTATTATTTTATTACATTTGTTTACTCTCTTTATGATTACATTTACATTATTTTACTCTATTATTATTTTTATTACATTTATTTACTCTGTTTATTATTACATTTACATTATTTTACTCTATTATTATTTTATTACATTAATTTACTCTGTTTATTATTACATTTACATTATTTTACTCTATTATTATTTTTATTACAATTATTTACTCTATTTATTATTACATTTACATTATTTTACTCTATTATTATTTTTATTACAATTATTTACTGTTTATTATTACATTTACATCATTTTACTATATTATTATTTTATTACATTTGTTTACTCTCTTTATTATTACATTTACATTATTTTACTCTATTATTATTTTATTACATTTGTTTACTCTCTTTATTATTACATTTACATTATTTTACTCTGTTATTTTTATTACATTTATTTACTCTACTAGCTGTACCCGGCACGCGTTGCTGTGCCCTATTTAGGAGATGTGAGGAAGTGTGGGTATGTAAGGGTTGGTAATGTTGTGACAATGTGTATTGTGTTTGTATACATGTGTATGTGTGTGTATGTATGTATGTTTGTGTGTCTCTGTGTGTGTCTGTATGTGTCTGTGTATGCATGTGTGTGTGTCTGTGTATGTATATGTGTTTGTGTATGTATGTGTATGTTTGTTTGTATGTATTTGTGTGTGTATGTGTATGCATGTGTGTGCGTACATTTGTGTGTGTGTGTGTATGTATGTGTCTGTGTATGTACACTTCCCCCCTATCTTTCCCCCTCCCTCTCTCTGTCTGATTTCCCCTTTTTCTCTCTCGCTTCCCCGTCTCTCTCTGTCTCACTCTCCCCTCTCTCTCTCCACCCCCCATCTCTCTCTCTGATTCCCCCTATCTTCCCCCCTCTGTCTTAGTCCTCCCCCTCTGTCTCTCTCAGTCCCTCTCTCTCGCCCTGCCTCCCGCCGTGGCGCGCATGGGTGGGCAGGGCCGGAGATGGGCGATCCGCCCCCCGCCGTGCCCTCCGCAGTTGCAGCGGCGGCGCTTCAAAGAAGGTAAGCCCGGGAGCTTAACTTCTGTGAGGCGCGGTCGCTGGATCCCGCGGGGCGTCGGCAGAAGGGCGGTTCGCCCGATCTCGGCCCTGCCTCCCGCTGGCGCGCGCATGGGGAGGCAGGGCCTGAGATGGGCGATCCGCCCTTCGCCGTGCCCCCCGCGGGTGCAGCGGTGGCGCCTCAAAGAAGGTAAGCCCGGGAGGTTATCTTCTTTCAGGCGCGGTCGGTGCAACCGCGGGGGACACGGCGGAGGGCGGATCGCCGATCTCTGGCCCTGCCTCCCGCCCTGGCACGCAAGGCCAGCGTCGTACGTGTCCCGCAACGGCCTGACGCCACCCACGGGATGCGTGCGACAGTGGCGCGAGGAGGCGGTTAGGGTGCTGGCGGTGTGGCTGCGAAGGTTCAGGGTGAGTGGGGAGAGAGGGAGACGGGATGGGTTGGTGTGTTGGGGGGGAGGGGGTTTCGGAGGCGTGCGCCTGCTCTCCCTGTGTTCGATTGCTCTTCCGCAGAAGGCAATGGGCGGTTTTTGGGGGCTTGTTTTGGGGGTTGCAAGGTAGGGAGGTGGGGTTTTTTGTGTGAAGGTTATACCTTGTGGTCT
Source organism: Anolis apletophallus (assembly GCA_030556195.1). NCBI lineage: Eukaryota > Metazoa > Chordata > Lepidosauria > Squamata > Anolidae > Anolis > Anolis apletophallus. The sequence goes on from JARBWK010000020.1 coordinate 17,118,390, forward strand.
GGGGGAATGTGTCTCGTTGGATTGGTGTTTCTAGGGGGTATAGTTTGGCCGTACATAAAGTCCTTTGCACGACCACTCGATTTTTATATATATAAATTATTATATTTACATTATTTTACTTTATTATTTTTTAGATTTATTATTTTACTCTATCTATTATTATGGATGCCTCAATTAATGTAACTTTATTGGTATCTATTTTTATTTTGAAATTGACCCATAGCTTCTGCATTTCCCACCTTCGGCTTTTACTTGAGTCAATACGTTTTCCCAGTTTTTTGTGGCAAAATTAGGGCCTCAGCTTATATTCGGGTCGGCTTATATTTGAATATATATGGTATATAGAATTTGTAAAATAACATACATTGCCAAGATTTTCTCATGATGTTTCTATGACGCGGCTACGCACTCAACGTGTCGTCGGCTTGGAAAGCTCTGATTTACAGGATTATAAATATTTGGGGCTATGATAAAGTTGGGAAACTTTGGGCCTTCAATTCCCACAGGCCCATGCCAAAGGGCATGGATGTTGCAGTACAAATGTGGAGGAACATGGGAGTTGTCGCCCAAAATTGCCAAGGAGTAGGGGTGTGCGAAATGGCAGAAATCCGTTGTGTTGTCGTCTCGAATTTTGGATGCCTCTTCTCCCTCCGTTGCGTTTTTGGAACAATTCTGGGAGATTAGGAGTGAGCCGTTTGGATTCATAATTTGGCCCCCGGGCTTCCATTTCCGTTTCAGTAAGATTCAGTCCATTGGCGTCAATGGGGAAACTATAGAGCAGTGGTTCTCAACCTTAGGGTCGCGAGCCCTTTGGGGGTCGGATGATTTTTTCACAAGGGTCGGCCCAAGAGAGGCAGAGAATATATAGAAACATGATGCAGAATGTATGGCTGTGCTCGCTGCTCAGCCCCATAGGAATATTACTACTACTACTACTACTTATTATTATTATTTATTTTTTATTTCAATATTTATTTTTAAAATTTCAATATTTATTTTTTTAATTTCAATATTTATTGAAATAAAATAAATACCCCCGGAGGGGGACTCAGGGCGGCTCACAACTGGAAACGCTTCGATGCCCACATATACAATCAAAAAAACAACAACAATTACACAATAAATAACACATTAATCAGATTAAAACCAATTAAAAATACAATTAAAAATACAACTATACAAATAGTCCGAGTTCTGCAATCCGAAGTCTGTTTTCATAACACTGTCATCACTCTCTTGTCCGCCTGCTACCCAGTTATCTAACCAAATGCCTGGTTCCATAGCCACGTCTTTAACTTTTTCCTAAAAGGAGGGAAGAGGTTGACCTAATGTCGCTGGGGAACGAATTCCACAGGTGAGGGGCCACCACCGAGAAGGCCCGGTCCCTCGTCCCCACCAAACGTATTTGCGACGAAGGTGGGATCGAGAGTAGGGCCTCCCCGGAAAATAGTAAATTTTGAGGTGGGACATAAGGAGAGAAACATTCGGACAAGTAAGCTGGGCCAATATCTATCTCTCTATCAATCTTGGTATCTGAAGAGACGATGCTTCCCAGGGAGGTGAACTGCTGAACGGACTTAAGCACAGATTTGCCTATGCTGAAGTGGGGATGATGGTGTTCTTCCTGTAGTGCGGGCTGGTAGAGGACTTCCCTTTTCTTCAGTCTGACTTCCAGCCCAAACAGCTCTGCAGCTGTTGCAAAGCAGGATGTTAAGCGCTGCAAGGCTGCTACTGCTGGGCCAATAATAATAATAATAATAATAATAATAATATACTTTATTTATATTTCACTTTGTCTCCCCGAGGGGACTCAGGGCACATTACAGAGCACATATACAGGAAACATTTGATGCTATTATACAAGACAGGACAGACAAGACATAAATAGAGGTATAGAGTTTCCCCATCTTTTTCCATCTCCGGTATCTGGAGGCTGTGCTCAACTCTGGCCATGGGGTGGTACTATCATTCCATCTTCCATGCGGAGGAGCTTTGTTGTCCATAGACGTCCTCCCGGTCAAATTGCCAGCATGTCCTTACGGGCAGCTTTTTTATACCGCCCCGCTTAAAGCAGTACCTATTTCTCTACTCACATTGCTGTTTTCGAACTGCTAGGTGAGCAGAAGCTGGGCTGACAGAAAGTAAGTCTGAATCAGCGAATGTTTGTAGTCATTTTTCATTCCGATAAGGCTCCAAAGGGGTCTGTTTACAGCGGATTGCCAAAATTATTCACAATCTGAATCGACCAACGGTATTTCGCACACCCCTACTAAGGAGTCAATGTGTGGAATAACACAAATGTGTTGAACGTTGTTTCCCAATTTGGTGACACTTTTGTCAACAACCCCCACCCCTCGGTCCCACCCCCTCCCAGCTTTCAGTGCCAAAGGGGCAATGTCCCCGAAAATCGCTGGCGTCTATAATAGTAACAAGAATTCTCTCTCGCCCGCAGTGCCCGCAAGCGCCCGATCCCCTACTATCGGCCCAGCCCGTCCTCTTCCAGCTCGCTGACCAGCTACTCCTACAGCAGGAGCCGGAGCCGCAGCTACGACAGCTACAGCAGCAGCCGCAGCCGGACTCGAACCCCGAGCCGCAGCCCGAGCTACAACAGCCGGAGCAGCTCCGAGAGCGCCGGGTTTTGACAGGCGGCCCGCAACGGCGCCCTCCCGACCCTGTCGCCACCAGCATCCAGGCATGGCCGACTCCTCAGCTCCGCAACCAGCGCTGGGTTGGACTCTTGACTGTTGCCTACGTAGACGACCTCTTCGTTGTTCTAGAGACACCAGACACATTTCCCCCCGGGGAAGCCGGTCGAACCGTTCTCTTTGGGACCTTCTCGTTTGTAGGGAACGACACCGGGGGGAAAGAAACCGGAAAGCGGACATGGACGGCTGGATCTCGATTCCGGCTTTTTCCTTGCAGATTGCTCCGATAGACCTGGCAGAGCCCCGTCCTCTCGTTTCTCCTTCTCCGTCTCTCTATTTCTTCTTCTTCTTTCTTTCTTGCATTTTTTCTTCTCCGCTTTGTAAAACTCATTTCTACCAACGACCAAGGTAGGGAAGGGTTACGTACGGGATGGAGATATCTTTTGCCTTCCGAACAAATGGACGAAACTCGACTCTGCTCACAAAGTAGGGGTAGGGGGTTGATTGTTTGTTTGCTTACTTATTTATGTATTTATTTATTTATGTATTTATTTATTTATGCTCCTCTTTTTCCCCCTTCTCTGCTTCCTTTTCCTCTCCCCCCCCCCCAAACAAACTTTCAGCTTCAGGGGAGGTCTCTTCTCATTGTATGCAATGGTCCCACAATGGCCATCTTTCAGGAGAGCATAATGGGGGTGGACTGGATGACCCTCAGGGGTCCCTTCCAGCTCTGTAATTCTACACAGTGCTCCCAAAAAAGGGAGAGATTTGGTGGTCTCTTCTCATTCGTATGGAATGATCCCACAATGGCCATCATTCGGGAGTGCTTTAGGTAAACCGTGTTTATCGTCATTGTTTAGATCTATCGGACGGGATTTTTTAATATATATATCCTCCCCCCACCTCACCCCCTACCCCGGGATGTTTCTATTTATTTCCAGGTCTTGGGGAGATGTCAGGAAAGAATGGGGAAGAACGTTCTGGTAGGATAAGGTTCGGAGACGGGCATGTCAAGCGGAGACAATTGGGGGGCAATCCGGGAAGGTCGGAGGAGGAGGAAGAGAAGAAGAACGTGCAAATAGAGATAACGGGCTCTAGTAGTAATCCAAAAGGCATCCCTGGAACTGTATTGCCAACAGAAATCTTCTCAGGTGGAGGTTCACTCTGGAAATATGGACTCCGGCGAAAGCCGTACCGTCTCAAGTGACTTTTGGAGAACTTTGTGAGAGTCGGGGAAAGCTTTCGCCAGTCGAGAGAGAAGATCAGAAGCAACGTTGGATGCCCAAAAGTGTCCCGTTCCTGCGAGGATTCGAAACGAGCAAGGAGTGGGGATGCAGCTATATCTGTAGGGGTCTAGTGTCCAGATGGACACTGGTTCGTTGTGTGTTTTCTGGGCTGCCTGGCCATGTTCCAGAAGCATTCTCTCCTGACGTTTCACCTGCATCTATGGCAGGCATCCTCCGAGGTTGTGAGGTTCTCACAACTTCCAAGGATGCCTGCCATAGCTGATCTATGCACCTCACAACCTCCGAGGATGCCTGCCATAGATGTGGGCGAAACGTCAGCGGAGAATGCTTCTGGAACACGGCCATACAGCCCGGAAAACACACAACAAACCATTATAGCTATAGCTGGACGATAAGAATATACCTAACTGAACATGAGCCAAGAGTGTGACGCGGCAGCGAAAAGGGCCAACGCGATTCTAGGCGGCATCAATAGGGGTCGAGCGCCCTGATGCTCTGGAGATAAGGATACGACGGAGCCATGGATTCGAATGGCACCGGAATATTAGAACAAATTTCCCGAGAGTGAACTAGAGTCTCCGTTGCTGGAGATTTCTAATCAGAGGCTGGATGGCCATCTGTCGGGAGGGATCGAACGGTGTCGTTTGTGGACTGGGTGGCCTTTGGGGTCCTCTCCCATCAGGGACATTTCTTTCAGTCTTCCGAGCGTTTGTTTGTTCGTCGCCGTCTCCGCAAACGATAGCCAGTCAGAACAACAACAACAACAACAACATTCTCTCTTTCTCTCTATCTACTTTTATTTCTCTCTCCTTTCTTCCGGCCGCGACTTCAGTTGTAGATCCCGTGAGCTGATTCAATTATAATAAAATATACAAGATCGATCGGTTGTAATGGGATCTTTGTGGGAGCCGTGTCCTCTGTTTTTGGCGAGACGCTATGTCACCAAATGTGAAAACAGGGGGGGGGGGGTTGGATCGAATGTCCCATGATTGACAGGTTGGAAAGGTACGCAAACCTACAGGGGGTGGACTGGGTGGCTCCCTTCTAATCAATCTCAGCCTTACTTTTTTGAAGGAAAATGGGACTCTCGGCCAAGAATGTTCCAGCAGAGCCCAGACCTTTGGAAGGATGATGACCTCAGAGAAGAGGCAGCCGGTCGCTTTGGCAGCCAGTGACTTACGGTCGGAGCAGGAGAGATCCCGCTGTCCCTTTCCCAAAAACACCCAGGATAGTCCCACTGGCCCAATGCTCTCTCTTTCCCCTCGCTCCATCTGTGCCACGTTCCCCTTGGCACCTTCCAAAAAGTATTTCCATCCTTGGAGGTGAACTGGTCTGTTCTGGACTGACATTTGGGCCAGTTCGCGGTAGGCTGACCTTCAACAAAGCCTGGGTGGGCATCTTTCGGGAGTGCTTTAAGTATAGGGCAGAATGGGGCTGGACTGGATGGCTCTTGGGGTCCCGTCCAGCTCTGTAATCCTATTCAATGACCCCAACAATGGGAGGGATTTGGTGACCTCTTCCTACCTGGCGGAATGGGGCTGGACTGGATGACCCTCGGGGGTCCCTTCCAGCTCTGTAATTCTACGCAGTGCTCCCAAAAAAGGGAGCGATTTGGTGGTCTCTTCTCATTCGTATGGAATGATCCCACAATGGCCATCTTTCGGGAGTGCTTTAGGTGTAGGGCAGAATTAGGCTGAACTAGATGACCCTTTAGGTCCCTTCCAGCTCTGTAATCCTATGCAATGACCCCCACAATGGGAGGGATTCGGTGACCTCTTCCTGCCTGGCGGAATAGGGCTGGACTTGGTGACCCTCGGGGATCCCTTCCAGCTCTGTAATTCTATGCAATGGACCCACAATCGCCATCTTTTATGACGGCTTTGGTGGTCTCTTCGTATTGTATGCAATGGTCCCACAATGGCCATCTTTCAGGAGAGCTTAATAGGGCTGGACTGGATGACCCTCGGAGGTCCCTTCCAGCTCTGTAGTTCTATACAATAGTCCCAACAATGACCATATTTTGGGAGGGCTTTAGTGGTCTCTTCTCATTGTATGCAATGGTCCCACAATGGCCATCTTTCGGGAGAGCATAATGGGGCTGGACTGGATGACCCTCAGGGGTCCCTTCCAGCGCTGTAATTCTAGTGGCATGGAATGGCCCCCACAATGGCCATCTTTCATCTTTTATGAGGGCTTTGGTGGGGTCCCTTCCAGCTCTGTAATGGTCTCTTCTCATTGTATGCAATGGTCCCACAATGGCCATCTTTCGGGAGAGCATAATGGGGCCGGACTAGATGACCCTTGGGGGACCCTTCCAGCTCTGAAATTCTACGCAATGCTCCCAAAAAAGGGAGAGATTTGGTGGTCTCTTCTCATTTGTATGGAATGATCCCACAATGGCCATCTTTCGAGAGTGCTTTAGGTGTAGGGAAGAATGCGGGTGGACTGGATGACCCTCGGGGTTCCCTTCCAGCTCTGGAATTCTATGCAATGGTCTCAACAATGGCCACCTTTGGGGGGGGGGATTTGGAGGTCTCTGCCTGCCTGGGGGAATTGGGCTGGGCTGGACGACCCTTGAGGGTCCTTACCAGCTCTGGAATTCCATGCAATGGTCCGACAATGGCCATCTTTTGGGAGTGCTTTAGTTGTAAGGCAGAAAGGAGCTGGACTACATGACCCCTGGGGGTCCCTTCCAGCTCTGTAATTCTATGCAATGGTTACAATAATGGCCATGTTTTGGGAATGTTTGAGATGTAGGGCAGAATTCGACTGGACTAGATGACCCTTGGGGGACCCTTCCAGCTCTGTAATTCTACGCAATGCTCCCAAAAAAGCGAGAGATTTGGTGGTCTCTTCTCATTGTGTGCAATGGTCCAACAACGGCCATCTTTCGGGAGTACTTTAGATGTAGGGCAGAATTAGGCTGGACTAGATGACCCTCAGGGGTCCCTTCCAGCTCTGTAATTCTATGCAATGGTCCCACAATGGCCCTCTTTTGGGAGGGCTTTAGTGGTATCTTCTCATTGTATGCAATGGTCCCACAACGGCCATCTTTCGGGAGGGCCTTGGAGGCCTCCTCTCATTGTGTGCAATGGTCCCAGGATGTCCGTCTTCTCAGAGCGCTTTGTCAGAATGGGGCTGGACTAGATGGCCCTTGGGGCCCCGGTTCCCACTCCGTACGCCAGGGCCCCGTCCCGCAGTCCAAAAAAGGCCTTTTCCTCCGGCTCTGTTCTGGCCCTCCGCTCCATTCCATTTCCATTAATAGACAAGGAGACATTCTTCTCCCAAAATAGCCCTTTGCCTCTGGATGATAAGGGACAGCTGGCGCGAGTGAGCAAGGAGGCCCGGCCGGACAGACAAAGGAGCGTTGGCCATGTCGGAACGCCAGGTGCCCTTCACCTTCCTCCGCAACCCCAGCTGGGAGCCCTTCCGGGACTGGTACCGAGGCGGGCGCCTCTTCGACCAGGCCTTCGGGATGCCCATGGTCCCCGACGACTGGTACCGATGGCCCGCGGGCAGCAGCAGCGGCTGGCCCGGCTACATCCGGCCCATGCTCCAGAGCCCAGAGCCGGCCACTCCGGCCAGTGTCGGCCCTCCTCCGGGGGCCCATCCGGCCTACAGCCGGGCCCTCAGCAGGCAGCTCAGCAGCGGTGTCTCCGAGATCCAGCAGACCCCCGAAGGGTGGAAGGTGGCCCTCGACGTCAACCACTTCGCCCCCGAGGAGCTCCTGGTCAAGACCAAGGACGGCGTTGTGGAGATCACTGGTAAGGATGGACGGGGGCCCTGGAAGTCATCCAGCCCCACCCTTGGCCAAAGCAGGGACTGAATAGGGAGCCGGGCGGCTTCAGACTCAGGGAATCCTAGAGCGGGAAGGGGACCCAAGGGCCACCCAGTCCAACCTGTATATATATATGTGCCTCTCTTCCCATATATCCATCCATCCATCCATCTTAGACTCCAGAAGCTGGAAGGGACTCCAAGGGCCATCCAATCTAACCTTCTCTATCTATTGGTCTATCGGTCTATCGATGTATCTATCTATCTATTGGTCTATCTATCTGTTGTTCTATCTATCTATTGTTCTATCATTCTATTGACCCATCCGTCCATCTATCCATCCATCCATCAATCATAGCATCCTAGTTGGAAGGGACCCCAAGGGCCATCCTGTCCAACTTTATGTATGTATGTAGGTATATACAGTATGTATGTATGCATCTCCCTATATATCTATCACCTTATCTATCTACTTATCTACCTACCCACTGACCCACCCAACCACTTTATCCATCCATCCATCCATCCATCCGTCTATATATCTATCTATCGGTCTGTCTATCTACTGTTCTATCAATCTATCGATGAATCAATCAATCTATCATCAATCTATCAGTCATAGAATCCTAGTTGGAAGGGACCCCAAGAGCCATCCCGTCCAACTTTATGTATGTATGTATCTCTCCATATATCTATCATCCTATCTATCTACGTATCTATCTACCTACCCATTGACCTACCCAACCACTTTATCTATCCCTCTACCTACCTACCTACCTATCCATCCATCCCACTATTTATACATCCACCTACCTACCTACCCACCTACCTACCCACCCACTACTCTATCCATCCATCCATCCACCCCTCCATCCATCCATCTACTACAGTGTTTCTCAACCTGGGGGTCGGGACCCCTATGGGGGTCACGAGGGGGTGTCGGAGGGGTCACCAAAGACTATCGGAAAACACATTATTTTCTATTGGTCATGGGGTTTCTGTTTGGGAAGTTTGGCACAATTCTATCGGTGGGGTTCAGAATGCTCCTTGATTGTACGTAAACTATAAATCCCAGCAACTGTAACTCCCAAATGTCAAGGTCCATTTTCCCCAAACTCCACCAAGTGTTCACATTTGGGCATCTTCACTATTCATGCCAAGTTTGGTCCAGATTCACCATTGTTTGAGTCCACAATGCTCTGGATGTAGGTGAACTACAACTCCAAAACTCAAGGTCCACCAAGCCCAGTATTTTCTGTTGGTCGTGGGAGTTCTGTGTGCCAAGTTTGGTTCAACTCCATCGTTGGTGGAGTTCAGAATGCTCTTTGGTTTTAGGTGAACTATAAATCCCAGCAACTACAATCCCCAAATATCAAGGTCTCCCCAAAAAAAAAAACTCCACCAGTGTTCACATTTGGACATATTGAATATTTGTGCCAAGTTTGATCCAGATCTGTAATTATTTGAGACTACAGTGCTCTCTGGATGTAGGTGAACTGCAACTCCCAAAGTCAAGGGCCACCAAACCCAGTATTTTCTGTTGGTTGTGGGAGTTCTGTGTGCCAAGTTTGGTTCAACTCCATTGTTGATGGAGTTCGGAATGCTCTTTGATTGTAGGTGAACTATACATCCCAGCAACTACTATTCCCAAATGACTCAATCCCCCACCCCCACCCCCGGCAAACTCCACCAGTATTCAAATTTGGATAAATCGGGTATTTGTGCCAAATGTGAATGAAAATACATCCGATATTTTACATGATGATTCATAACAGTAGCAAAATTACAGTTATGAAGTGGCAACGAAAATGATTTTATGGTTGGAGGTCACCACAACATGAGGAACGGTATTAAGGGGTCACGACATTAGGAAGGTTGAGAAACACTGATCTATCCCTCCATTTACACCTCTATCTATACATCCACCTACCTACCCACTGACCCATCCACCACTCTGCCCATCAATCCATCAATTTATCCCTCTATCCATCCATCTATCCATCCCTCTATCTATACATCCACCTACCTACCTACCCATTGACGCACCCATCAATCTATCTATCTATCTATCTATCTATCGGTCTATCTATCCATCCATCGTCTATCTATCCATCCGCCTACCTACCTACCCACTGACCCACCCACTATCTGTTGTCTAAGGGCCATCCAGTTCAACTTTCTGCATCTATATATCTTTCGATCCATCCATCTACCTATCTACCAACCTATCTATCCAACCCTATATGTATGTATCCATCCATCATAGCATCCTAGTTGGAAGAGACCCCAAGGGTCATCCAGTCCAACTACCTGTATGCATCTATTATATAAATGGGTTCACGTCATGTGATGTATACCTCAAACAAAGAAACCTTACAACGCAGAAACACAATATTTGCCAACAGAAATAGGCCTCAAGCAAGGTACGTTTGTAGCAAAGAAACTTTCCCCCCCAAAACCTAAAAGGCCCCCAAAACAACGAGTAAAAATAAAACTACATTTACCAGCATCCTCCAGGGCAGCCAAAGACTCACCCAGCCTCTACATTCTGAACAACATGATTGGCTGCCAATAAGGGCAGATTTGCATAACTGCTGCACTGGCCAGCCAACATGAAAATTCCGATCCATAATAAACTGCCAAAACAGAATAAGGAAAAGGCCTGAGCCAGTCCCCAACACAAACACCCAAATCACTTCCAACCGAAAATTTACACCCCAACAATCACAGACCACGCCCAAAATTGACAGTAAGGCTTCATTAACTTGATTTCTCTAACTAGCCCTCACTTACTGGGAAGCTGTTTACGCTCTGAATTGACAGTAAGGCTTCATTAACTTGATTCTCCCTAACTAGCCCTCACTTACTGGGAAGCTGTTTACGCTCTGAATTGACAGTAAGGCTTCATTAACTTGATTTCCTAACTAGCCCTCACTTACTGGGAAGCTGGCCTCAGCTCATTGGACATTGTTTGTGAATTGACGGCCTGAATTGACAGTAAGTAAGCTTCATTAAAGCCCTCACTTTGCTGTTCCTGAATTGACAGTAACTAGGCCTCAGCTCATGGGACATTGTGTATGGCCTGAATTGACAGTAAGGCTTCATTAACTTGCTGTTACCTAACTAGGCCTCAGCTCATGGGACATTGTAAATTGACAGGCCTGAATTGACAGTAAGGCTCTGAATTCATTAACTTTGCTGTTCCTACTAGCCCTCACTGGGAGGCCTCAGCTCATTGGACATTGTGTATGGCCTGAATTGACAGTAAGGCTTCATTAACTTGCTGTTCCTAACTAGGCCTCAGCTCATGGGACATTGTGTATGGCCTGAATTTACAGTAACCTACCTTGGCACACAGAGGCCCGACCATGCATGATGGGACTTGAAGTACCACCATGGAAAATGGGATTTGTAGTACTTCAAAACCCATCATTCCCCACAGACCACTGTGGCCCAGAACCAAGACCAATAAAGACCCAACTTGACCCACACTCCATCCAGCTGCAGTTTAGAGGAGGGCACACCGTGGATGATTGGACTTTCTCGCATCTCCTAAAAAGGGCACAGCAACGTGTGCCGGGTACAGCTAGTATATAATAATACTTTATTTATATACTAGCTGTACCCGGCACGCGTTGCTGTGCCCTATTTAGGAGATGCGAGAAAGTCTGAGTATGTAAGGGTTGGAATTGATGTTACTTATGGTCTTGGTGGGGTCATGGCTGTGTCGTTGTGGGTTGTTCTGGTGGGTGGGATGTTGAAGTCCTGGGGAGTTGTTGTGTGTGGTGTTGCTGGCGTTCTGCAGAGCTTGTGGATATACAATGTTTTTTGTCTTTCCGTCTGCTGTGTTGATGTAGAGGTTGATGCTTGTGCAGGTGGGGTACTTTGGAAGTGAGTGGAGGTACTTGAAATCCCATTATCCATGGTGTGCCCTCCTCTAAACTGCAGTTGGATGGAGTGTGGGTCACGGGGGGAACTGTGTGCCAAGTTGGGTCTTTATCGGTCTTGGTTCTGGGCCACAGTGGTCTGTGGGGAATGAAGGGTTTGAAAGTACTACAAATCCCATAATCCATGGAGGTACATCAAGTCCCATCATCCATGGTCCACCCTCCTCCAAACTGCAGTAGAATGTAGCGTGGGTCATAGGGGCTCTGTGTGCCAAGGTAGGTTACTGTAAATTCAGGCCATACACAATGTCCCATGAGCTGAGGCCTAGTCAGGAAAATCAAGTTAATGAAGCCTTACTGTAAATTCAGGCCATACACAATGTCCCATGAGCTGAGGCCTAGTCAGGAAAATCAAGTTAATGAAGCCTTACTGTCAATTCAGGCCATACACAATGTCCCATGAGCTGAGGCCTAGTCAGGAAAATCAAGTTAATGAAGCCTTACTGTCAATTCAGGCCATACACAATGTCCCATGAGCTGAGACCTAGTCAGGAAAATCAAGTTAATGAAGCCTTACTGTCAATTCAGGCCATACACAATGTCCCATGAGCTGAGGCCTAGTCAGGAAAATCAAGTTAATGAAGCCTTACTGTCAATTCAGAGCTTACACAGCATCCCATTAAGTGAGGCCTAGTCAGGAAAATCAAGTTAATGAAGCCTTACTGTCAATTCAGGCCATACACAATGTCCCATGAGCTGAGGCCTAGTCAGGAAAATCAAGTTAATGAAGCCTTACTGTCAATTCAGGCCATACACAATGTCCCATGAGCTGAGGCCTAGTCAGGAAAATCAAGTTAATGAAGCCTTACTGTCAATTCAGAGCTTAAACAGCATCCCATTAAGTGAGGCCTAGTCAGGGAAATCAAGTTAATGAAGCCTTACTGTCAATTTTGGGCATGGGCTGTGATTTGTAGGGGTTTAAATTTTCTGTGGGAAGTGAATTGGGTGTTTGTGTTGGCGACTGCCTCAGGCCTTTGCCTTATCCTCCTCTGACAGTTTATTATGGGTCGGAATGTTCATGTTGGCTGGCCAATAGAGGCGTTATGCAAATACTCCCTCATTGGCAGCCAATCATGTTGTCAGAATGTAGAGGCCGGGAGAGTCGTTGGCAGCCGCGGAGGACGCTGGGAAATGTAGTTTTTTGTATCGTTGTTTTGGGGGCCTTCTAGGTTTTGGGGGGGAAAGTTTCTTTGCTAAAACCTACCTTGCTTGAGGCCTATTTTTGTTGCCAAGTTTGGTGTCTCTGCCTTGTAAGGTTTCTCTGCCTAGGACGGTCGTTCCATGACGGGACCTCCTTTATATAATAGATTCCGCACTTCTCACCCCAAAGGGGACTCAGTGCGGATTACAGAACACATACAGCAGACAATCCCTGCTGAAATTAGACGTACAAGACATACAATAACATATACAGGAAGATCCCATGGACTCCAACCGGGCAAATGTTGTTATATTCATTTTGTTGTTATATTCGTCACTGGGTGCTGCTGCTCCATTCCGTCACAGGGGGGCACTGTTGTTCCATCCTCCTCCTACCTCCTCCTTTCTTGAGAAGAGCCTGCCAGCCAGCCAGCCAAATTCTTCTTCCGGTAGTCGTCTTCAATATTTATTGAAGTTTAAAAGTTCTTTAGGATTCCTCCCCTGCTTACGCGGTACCTAATTTATCTGCTTAGGTCAACAGGGGCTGGCTTACAGCTGATTTGCCCAGGTCAGCCCGGGATTCGAACTTTCGGATCTTTACAGCTACAGCTTGCAGCGAACAGCTGCTGCTTTAACCACTGTGCTAATCTCCCAGCTAATCTTCCCATCTATCATCCTATCTACCTACCTACCCACCCATCACACTATCCCTCTAGCCATCCATCCATCTATCTATCCATCTATCTATCCCCCTATCCATCTATCTGTCTTTCCCTCTATCCATCCGTCTGTCTCTCCGTCTGTCTCTCCGTCCGTCTCTCCGTCCGTCTCTCCGTCCATCCATCCATCCATCCATCTATCTATCTATCTTTCTGGGATTTATAGTTAACACACAATCAAAGAGCATCCTGAACTCTTGCAACAATGGAATGGAACTAAAGTTGGCATATTGAACTCTCATTACCAACAGAAAGTACTGAAAGGGTTTGCTTGGGAATTGACCTTGAGCTTGGAAGTTGTAGTTCACCTACATCCAGGGAGCACTGTGGACTCAAATAATGATGGATCTGGACCACACTTGGCATGAATACTCAATATGCCCAACTCAATCCAACTCAATACTCAATCCGTCTGTCTATCCGTCTGTCCATCCGTCCGTCCGTCCGTCCGTCCGTCCATCCATCCATCCATCTATCTATCATAGAATCCTAGAGTCGGAAGGGACCCCAAGGGCCATCCAGTCCAACCCCCTGTATGTATATGCTCACATATTCTATCTATCTATCTATCTATCTATCTATCTATGTACCTCTTTTCCATCTCTCCATCCAACCATTTATCTATCTACGTCTATCTATCGGTGTATATGAGAGGCAAACAGACACATACATGCATACAGAGAATTGGATGGGATGGCCCTTAGGGTCTCTTCTAATGCTGGAATGGGTAGATCAGTGTTTCCCAACCTTTTTTGAGCCGCGGCACACTTTTCACATTGACAAAATCCTGGGGCACACCACCAACCAAAATGACACAAAATGACACTCTAACACAGTCATACATATAGTTAATATGTTTTTAAATGTATTTATACACTCAGTGTGAAACCTGGGCCTGCTTCAATGAACACAACATAGATATCCTGGCAGGAATGGCGGAAAGACACAAACTTCCCACACAGAACTCCCATAACCAAGAGAAAATGCTAAAAGAGTTTGGTGGGCATTGACCTTGAGTTTTGGAGTTGTAGTTCACCTATATCAAGAGAGCACTGTGGACTCAAACAATGTTGGATCAGGACCAAACTTGGCATGAATACTCAATATGTCCAAATGTGAACACAGATGGAGTTTGGGGAAAATAGACCTTGACATTTGGGAGTTACAGTTTCTGGGATTTATAGTTAACACACAATCAAAGAGCATCCTGAACTCTTGCAACAATGGAATGGAACCAAAGTTGGCATATTGAACTCTCATTACCAACAGAAAGTACTGAAAGGGTTTGCTTGGGAATTGACCTTGAGTTTGGAAGTTGTAGTTCACCTACATCCAGGGAGCACTGTGGACTCAAATAATGATGGATCTGGACCACACTTGGCATGAATACTCAATATGCCCAACTATGAACACACATGAAGTGCCTTTATCAAGGTAGGTTTCTTGGGGTTTTCATATTTCAACACACTTGACACTCCCCCCTCCCCTCCTGATGATCGCTCACGGCACACCAGTGTGCCCCGGCACACTGGTTGGGAAACACTGGGATAGATGATAGATAGATAATATACTTATTATATATTATTTATAAGTATATTATAAAATAATATATATTAGAATAATATATAATATAATATAAATAATAATAAAATATAATAATAGGTTTCTGTCCTAATGTGGGGTTTGTTTACATTCTCTCCTCTTGTCTCTTTCAGGCAAACACGAAGAACGACAAGATGAGCATGGATTTATTTCAAGGTGTTTCACCAGAAAATACACGTACGTTGCTGGTTGGGTTTCCGGTTAGTTGCTTCCCAATAGAGGGCCCCGTTTCCTTTGATCCTTTTACCTGGGGAGTTGAAACAACAACAGGTCCCATCATCCCCAGACAGTGCAGAAGGAGGCTCCATCCTGAGCCCTCCAATGCCTTAATGGCATGCCACTTTGCTGCTAACTAGTGGCCACCTCAGGAATTGCACCCTTTTAGTGCAGCCTAGCAGTAGAGGGCTCCTGCTAAGCCATAGGCACTTTGTCGCCATCCTGTGGCCAGATGGAGAATAGCACCTGTTATTATATTTCCCCCAAATAGGGAAATAGGGAGGAAACTGCTGTAACTGCTGTGCTCTTCCTTCCTCTTGGTCCTTCCTTCCTTCTTCTGTCCCTCCAATCCCTTTCTTCCATCCTTCCTTTTTTCTGTCCTTTCTTCCTTCTTCCATCCCTTCCTTCCTTTCCTCTGTCCATTGTTTCTTCCTCTCTTCCTTCCCTTCTCCTTTCCTTCTTCTGCCCTTCTTCCATCCCTCCCTCCCTTCTCCTGTCTCTTACTTCCTTTCTTCCATCCTTCCCTTCTTCTATCCTTCCTTCCATCCATCCTTCTATCCATCCTTCCTCCCATCCATCCATCCTTTCCTTCTTCCTCGTTCCTTCCATCCATTCTTCCTCCTTCCGTCCATCCTTCCTTTCTTCCATCCATCTTCCTTCCTCCTTCATTCCATCCATTCTTCCCTTCGTTCCTTTCTTTCTTCCGTCCATCCTCCTTCCTTTCTCCCTTCCCCATCCTTCCTTCCCTTCTATCCTTCCTTCCATCTTCCCTCCTTCCTTCCATCCTTTCTTCCTTGTTCCTTCCACTCATCCTTCCTTCCATCTTTGCCTTCCTTCCTTCCATCTTCCTCCCATCCATCCATCCTTTCCTTCCTTCTTCCTCCTTCCATCCATCCTTCTTCCTTTCTTCCATCCATCCTCCTTCCTTTCTCCTTTGTTCCATCCATTCTTCCCTTCATTCCTTCCTTTCTTCCATCCATCCTTGCCTTCCTTCCTCCTTCCTTCCATCCTCCCTTCCTTCCATCCTTTGCTTCCTTCTTCCTTGCTCCTTCCGTCTATCCTTCTTCCATCCATCCACCCACCCTCCTTCCATCTTCCTTCCTTCCATCCATTCTTCCCTTCATTCCTTTCTTCCTTCCGTCCATCCTCCTTCCTTTCTCCCTTCCCTCCTTCCTCCCATCCATCCTTCCTTTCTATCATTTCTTCCTCTCTCCCTTCCCCTTTTCCATCCATCCATCCTTTCCTTCCTTCTTCCTTGCTCCTTCCGTCCATCCTTCTTCCATCCATCCATCCACCCATCCTCCTTTTCTTCCATCCATCTTCCTTCCTTTCTCCTTTGTTCCATCCATTCTTCCCTTCATTCCTCCTTTCTTTCTTCCTTCCATCCTCCTTCCTTTCTCCCTTCCCCTTCCTTCCTTCCTTCCTTCCTCCCATCCATCCTTCCTTTCTATCCTTCCTTCCTTCCTCTCTCTTCCCCTTTTCCACCCATCTCTTCCTCCTTCCTCCCTTCCATTCATCCATCCTTTCCTTCCTTCTTCCTTGCTCCTTCCGTCCATCCTTCTTCCATCCATCCATCCTTCCTTTCTTCCATCCATCTTGCTTCCCCCTCCTTTGTTCCATCCATTCTTCCCTTCGTTCATTTCTTTCTTCTGTCTATCCTCCTTCCTTTCTTCCTTCCCCTTCCTTTCTCTCTCCCTTCCCCTTTTCCATCCATCCCTTCCTTCCATCTTCCATCCATCATTTCCTTCCTTATTCCTTCCATCCATCCATCTATCCATCCTTGCCTTCTTTCCTTCCTTCCTTCCTCCTTCCATCCATTCTTCCCTTCGTTCCTTCCTTTCTTCCGTCCATCTTCCTTCCATTCATTCTTCCCTTTGTTCTTCCTTCCGTCCATCCTCCTTTTCTCCCTTCCCCTTCCATCCTTCCTTCCTTCCGTCTTCCTTTCCTCCCACCCATCCTCCCTTCCTTCTCCCTTACTTTCCTTCTGTCCTTTCCTTCCTTCCTTCCTTCCTTCCTTCCTTCCTTCCTTTCTTCCTTTCCTCCCTTCCTTCTTCCCTTTCCTTCCTCAGGCTTCCCCCGGGCGTGGACCCCACTGCGGTCCGCTCCTCTCTGTCCCCGGAGGGCCTTCTGACGGTGGAGGCCCCGCTGCCCAAGCCGGCCCTGCAGTCGGCGGAGGTCAAGATCCCGGTGACCTTTGAGGCCCACGCGCAGATCCCGAGGCCGGAGGCCAAGAAGCCCGAAGAAGGAGCCGCCAAATAAGACCCACTCTTCGTGCATCTCCTTTTTCCCTCTCAAACCAAGGCACGACTGATGCTGCGCGCACCAATAAAATTATTTCCACGCCTGCCTATGCTTTAATATTCTGTGTTTTCCTTTGGAAGGGGCTCCGAAGGCCACCCAGGCCAACTCCCTGCATCCATGTAGCTGTGCATGCCTACATGTGTATCTCTGGAACCAATGGATGCTAGGTGACCTCTGCCAGGGCATGACCCAGCGGCCTGCTTGCATAACATGTGCCCATGCGCTGGCCTCCCTTTGGGCCTCCTCCTTCTCTCCTCCATCCCCATCTCTGCTCATTCACTTCCTACAAGCCTTAGCAACAGAGGAAGGATTTGGCAGCTTGCGCTCGCCTTTGCTCATTGGCTGCCGCGCCACTGCTGCTGCGGCGCCCATTGGCCAGCCAGGGCCCGGGTGAGTGTGCCAGAGCACCAGAGCATGTGCAAGGCGCGCCTGCCTGCCTGTGCCAGGACAAAAGGGGGTGGAGTGCGGCTGGTGAGAGAGGCATGCGCCACCGCAGTCCCCTTCTGACCAGGTTGCACAGGGCTCAGCCCCGCAAAGGTCAAGGCCTCCTCCTCTCCAGTGGGGCCTCCTTGCATTCGCACCGCATCCCCATTCTCCCTTGGAACCCTGGAAGCCCCAAAGGCCGCCCAGTCCAACCTTGTTTACATTATGCATCTATCCATATAGGTATCAATATCCATCTTGAACACAGAATCGCAAAGTCGGGAGGGACCCCAAGGGCCATCTAGTCCAATCTATCACCTATCCTCTATCTGACTATCTAATCTATCTATCGATCATCATAGAATTCTGAAGTTGGAAGGGACGCCAAGGGTCATCTAGTCCAACCCCCTCCCCTCTCTCTCTCTCTCTATCTATCAATCATAAAATCCAGAACTCTAAGGGCCATCTAGTCCAACCTATCTATCCTCTATCTATCATCTCTCATAGGATGCTAAAGTTGGGAGGGACCCCAAGGGTCATCTAGTCCAACCCCTCTATCACCTATCAATCAATCTATCATAAAATCCTGAAGTTGGAAGGACTCCAAGGGCCATCTAGTCCAACCTATCCTCTATCTATCTATCTATCTATCTATCTATCTATCTATCTATCATCTATAATAGAATTCCGAAGTTGAGAGAGACCCCAAGGGTCATCTAGTCCAACCCCTCTATCTATCACCTATCAATCAATCTATCATAAAATCCTGAAGTTGGAAGGACTCCAAGGGCCATCTAGTCCAACCTATCCTCTATCTATCTATCTATCTATCTATCTATCTATCTATCAATCATCTATAATAGAATTCTGAAGTTGAGAGAGACCCCAAGGGTCATCTAGTCCAACCCCTCTATCTATCACCTATCAATCAATCTATCATAAAATCCTGAAGTTGGAAGGACTCCAAGGGCCATCTAGTCCAACCTATCATCTATCTATCTATCTATCTATCTATCTATCTATCATCATAGATTTCTGAAGTTGGGAGGGACCCCAAGGGTCATCTAGTTTAACCCCTCTATCTATCACCTATCAATCAATCAAAAAATCCTGAAGTTGGGAGGGACCCCAAGGGCCATCTAGTCCAACCCCTCTACCTATCATCTATCCTCTATGCATCTAATATATCTATAATTTATCATAGGATGCTGTAGTTGGAAGGAACCCCAACGGCAATCTAGTCCAGCCTATCATCTATTTTCTATGTCTGTCTGTGTATCTATCGATCTATCATCATAGAATCCTGAAGTTGGATGGGACCCCAAGGGTCATCTAGTCCAACCCCTCTATCTATCTATCTATCTATCTATCTATCTATCTATCTATCTATCTATCTATGAATTCTGAAGTTGGGAGGGACCCCAAGGGCCATCTAGTCCAGCCTATAATCTATCTACTATTAATCTGTGTGTATCTATCTATCTATCTATCTATCGATCATAGGATGCTGAAGTTAGAAGGGTCCCCAAGGGCCTTGTAGTCCAACCTATCATTCATCTATCTATCTATCGGTCTAATATATTTGTCTGTCTATCTATCATAGTTGGAAGGGACCCTAAGGGCTATCTAGTCCAACCCCTCTATCATCTATTTTAGGATGCTGAAGTTGGAGCCCAAGGACCATCTAGTCCAACCCCTCTATCCTCTATCTCAGTGTTTCCCGACCTTTTTTGAGCCGCGGCACTTTTTAACATTAAAAAAAATCCAGGGGCACACCACCAACCAAAATGGCACTCTAACACAGTAAAGAACGGCTGGGGGATGGTGGCCTGCTGGGAGTGCCGAAGCCTGGGGAGGGGGAGGAGCCAGGCCGCACCATGCCCCCCTCCCCCCCGGCTTCAGCTCTCCCACAGCTTGTTCAGCCTTGAGGGGGCAATGCCAAGCCAGCGGTGACAGAGACAGCACAATGCTGGCCTGGCACTGTCCCCTCAAGGCTGGAGCAGCTGCTGGGAGTGCCGAAGGGGGGAGGGGGCGGAGCCAGGCCGTGCCATGCCCCGCCCCCTCCACACAGCTTCAGCTCTCCCACAGCTTCTCCAGCCTTGAGGGGGCAGTGCCAAGCCAGCGGTGGCAGAGCCAGCACAATGCTGGCTTAGCATTGCCCCTTCAGGGCTGGAGCAGCTGCTGGGAGTGCCGAAGCTGGGGGAGGGGGCAGAGCCAGGCCGCGTCATGCCCCGCCCCTCCCCGGCTTCAGCTCTCCTACAGCGGAGGAGCATGAGCGGTGAACGGGCTTCAGTGGGCGGGGCTCCTCCTCCGCGTGGCTTCAGCGAGCGAGGGGTGAGAGTCATGGTGGGAGTCATGGCGGATTGGAGGCTGGCTGGGGAAACGGCCGAAGGAGGCGGCGCCCTGGCCCTTGTTTTCTTCACCACCGCCCCTTCTTTTTCTTTGCCGCCGCCCGGCCCTTCCTCCTCCCCCAAGCAGCAAGAGATCGGCAGGAGGGGGGGAAGGAAGGGGGGCAGAGAGCTTTTCTCGTGGCACAGCAGGAGGTCCATCACGGCACACTACTGCGCCGCATCACAGCAGTTGGGAAACACTGCTCTAGCTACCTACCTATCCATCTAATACGGGGCTGTCCAACTGGCGGCCCGGGGGGGGGGGCGTATACGGCCCCCCAGCCCCTTTCCTACGGCCCCCTCATCTTTTTAATAAAAAATAAAAATAGAAAAATAAATTAAATTAAAAAATATATAAATGGTATATTTTGGCCTCATTATGTGTTCCGGGGGTGGGGAGGGGTGGCGCGGGGGTGGGGGCGGAGCCAGGGACTTGGCCCCCCAGGTGATCAGTGACCGGAATTCCGGCCACAGGTCCGGTAGAAGTTGGACAGCCCTGATCTAATATATCTATCTGTCTGTCTATAAATCATAGGATGCTGAAGTTGGAAGTGACCCCAAGGGCCGTATAGTCCAACCTATCAGCTATCCTCTTATCTATCTTGTCTATCAATCGATCTATCATTTATCATAGAATCTTGAAGTTGGAAGGAAACCCAAGGGCCATGTAGTCCAACCTATCATCTATCCTCTATCTATCATAGGATGCTGTAGTTGGAAGGGACCACAAGGGCAATTGAGTCCAGCCTATCGTCTATCTACCTCTCTACCTATTATCTATCCATCTTTCTATCTGTCCATCTATCATAGAATCCTGAAGTGGAGACCCCAAGTGCCATCTAGTCCAACCTTCTGTGTGTGTGTGTGTGTGTGTATGTATGTGCATATATATATATATATATATATATATATATATATATATATACACACACTAGCTGAACCCGGCACGCGTTGCTGTGCCCTATTTAGGAGCTGTGAGGAAGTCTGGGTATGTACAGTAAGTGTGGGTTTATGTGTATGTATGTGTGTATATATAGATGTGTGTGTATATGTATTTGTGTGTGTATTTATGTGTATATATGTATATGTCTATGTTTTGTGTATGTGTGGGAATGTGTGTATATGTGTATGTGTGTGTATTTATGTGTATATATGTATATGTCTATGTTTTGTGTATGTGTGGTAATGTGTGGGTTTTTTAATGGGTGCCATTAGTAATGTGTTTTGTTAGTTTGCCTGTCCGTTTCTTCTGTTGGTCGTCCTTACTCGTCAGTTCCCTGTGGTGGTGGTGGGGCGATGGGGGACCTTCGCTGGGAGGGCCTGTCATCCTTCGGCCTCTTCTTCCGGGAGTGGCTGGGAGGTTGGACGCTGCTTCATCGGGCACGCTTTGGAGGCATGGGACTACACTTCCCAGAAAGTCCCGTCCCGGTTTTCCTGCGAGCGGCGCGGAGCCTTCTGGGAGGTGTAGTTCTGTTTTCTTTCAGGCGCTGCATGGAGCCGGTTCGCGCGGGCGCCTTTTCCGCTGCGTCCTTGGCCTTTATCGGCGGCTGCCATCCTGTTTTGGACCCGGGCCGTGCCGTCGCCTCCTTGGCCTTTTGCCCCTGTCCTCTGCCGCTTCCAACCCGGTCCAAGGCCGAGGAGGCGATGGCGTGGCCCGGGTCCAAAACAGGATGGTAGCCGCCGAGGAAGGCCAAGGATGCGGCGGAGAAGGCGGCCAAGGCGGCAGCCGGGTGTCCCGTGTTGAGGAGCGGCGTGGAAGCAGCGGAGGAGGTGGGTAAGGAGTCGGCGCGGGTGGGGTGGGAGGGAGGAGGGGCGAGGCCAAGGGGAGCCGGGGTGGGAGGGTGTGCTGGAGGAGGATGTGCGGGGCGTTGCGGCGTGGAAGCGGCGGAGGTGGGCATGGCGGCGGCCGTGCTTGTGGGGTGCGGGAGCTGCATGTAGGCGGCGAAGGAGGCTGTGAATGTAGTGGAGGTGTGCTCGGTGGCGGTGGCACGGGGCCGGGTTCTGGAGTGTATGGTCGGTATTGTGACGTGTTGTTGGTGGCCATTTTGTGTGTCAGGGGTTTCTGCGCATGCGTAGCAATGGTTTTTTTCGGGGGATGTTTTGGGGGTGTTCTGTTGTTTTTGGGGTGTTTTTGTGGGTGGGTTATGTACCTCGGGGTGGGGATGAGTGGCCCTGGGTTTTGTTGTGTGTGTGGGGAATGTAGTTTTGGCGTGCATTTGCCCCGTTGCACGACCACTTCCCTATATATATATATATATATATATATATATATATATATATATCTCAGTATCCATATCGATCTTTAACATAGAATTTTACAGGTGGAAGGGACCCCAAGGGCCATCTAGTCCAACCCTCTGTGGGTATGCATTTGTATCTATATATTAGTATCATTATTTTATTATTTCACAGAATCATAAAGTTCGAATGGGTCCCGAGGGCCATCAATCAATCATAGAGGAAGGGACCCCAAGGGCCCTTGTATGTATGTTTCTATCTATCTATCAATCAATCAATCAATCAATCAATCATAGAATTCAAGAGACGGAAGGGACCCCCAAAGGCCATCAATAATTATATTATGAGTTGAGAGGCTGCAATGCTGGCATCATCCAGAAGGTGGCGGCCAAGACAAGCACAAAGGAGGAGCTGCAGCCTGGCCAAGGGCGCATGTGCAGCCTTTCTGCATTGCAGGGAGGAGGAGGATCCAGTTTTTTGGGGGGGGGGGAGAGAAAAGGTGGATCACATTGATTTTTAGGACAGGAGACGGGAGGGAAGCACGCTCTCCGACCCTTTGCAAAGTATTGTTTTGAACGAGGACGGCGGTGTTTGTGCTTGGCCGAGTCACTCTCTCTCAGCCTCAGAAGAACCCAATCTGTCAAGAAAACTTTGCATCGCTCTTTGTGTGTGTGCCTCCAACTCATTTGGGGCTTACGGTGACCCTGTCAAGGAATGGCGCGCCAGGAAAACCACTGAACCATTGAACGCAGCCTGCCGTAAGTCAAGAGCCTCCTTCTCTGGCTGGGTGGCCATCTGTCGGGAGGGCTTTGATGGTGTCTTCCTTGGAGCTGGACTGAATGGCCCCTGGGGTCGTAGAGTCTAGTAATAATAAATGGGAATAATGGATAACATAATTCTGTCTTCTTGCCTGGCAGCAAGGGGGTTGGATTGGATGGCCTTTAGGGTCCCTCCCAATGCTGTGAGCCTAATAATAACAACAATAATAATAATCATCATCGAAATTTAGTGCTTGTTAGCTGTTTAGAGACCCTCCAAACCCTGGAAGAAGAAGAGGAGGAGCACGAGATTAGTAATTCTGTTTTCCCGCCTGGCAGCAAAGGATTGGAATAGGCGGCCTTTAGGGTCCCTCCTAACCCTGGAAGAAGAGGAGGAGGAGGAAGAGCAGCAGGAGGAGGAAGACAACGAGAAGAAGAGGAGGAGGAACAACAAGGGAAGGAACAAGAGGAGGAGGGAGGACAGGCGCCGGAAGAGGAAGAGAAGGGAAAGACGAGAAGGAAGAGGACCAAGAGCAGGAGGAAGAGCAGGAGGAGGAGGAAGAGCAGGAGGAGGAAGAAGGAAGAGGAGGAAGAGCAAGAGGAGGGGGGGGGAAGAAGATGCCGAGGAGGAAGAGGGAGGGTGGCAAGTCTATTAGGAAGAGAAGGAAGAGCAGGAGGGAGGAGGAGAAAGACGCCGAGAAAGAAGAGAAGGAGGAGGAGGAACAAGAGAAGGAACAAGAGGAGGCGGGAGGACAGGCGCCAGAAGAGGAAGAGAAGGAAGGGAAGGACGAGGAGGAAGAGCAGGAGGAAAAGGAAGAAAAGAAGGGAGGAAGAGAAGGAGAAGGAAAAGCAAGAGGAAGCGGAGGAGGGAAGAAGATGCCGAGGAGGAAGAGGGAGGGTGGCAATTATTTAAGAAGACAAGGAAGAGCAGGAGGAGGAGGAAGAGGAAGAGAAGAAGTAGGAACAAGGGAAGGAACAAGAGGAGGAGGGGGGACCGGCGCCGGACGCGGAATAGAAGGAAGGACGAGGAGGAAGAGCAAGAGGACGAGCAAGAGGAGGAGGGAGAATGAACAAGAAGAGAAGGTAGAGCAGGAGGAGGAGAAGGAGGAAGAGGAGGAAGGGGAAGAAAAGAAGGAAGAAGAAAAGAAGGAAGAGAAGAAGAAGTAGGAACAAGGGAAGGAACAAGAGGAGGAGGGGGGACAGGCGCCGGACGAGGAAGAGCAGGAGGAGGAGGACAAGCAAGAGGAGGAGGAGGAATAAAAGAAGAGAACAAGGAAAAAGAGCAGAAGGAGGGAGGATTATCAAGAAGAGAAGAGGAGGGAAGAAGATGCAGAGGAAGAAGAGGGAGGGTGGTAAGTCTATTAAGAAGAGAAGAGCAGGAGGAGGAGGAGGAAGAGGAGGAAGAGGAGGAAGGAAAAAAAGAAAAAAAGGAAAAGAAGGAAAAGAAGGAGAAGGAGGAACAAGAGGAGGAGGGAGGACAGACGCCGGACAAGGAAGAGAAGGAAGGACAAGCAGAAGGACGAGAAGGAAGAGCAGGAGGAAGAGCAAGAGGATGAGCAAGAAGAGGAGGAATAAAAGGAAGAGAACATAGAAGAAGAGCAGGAGGAGGGAGGATGAGCAAGAAGAGAAGGAAGAGCAGGAGGAAGAGGGTGAGAGAGAAGAGAAGGAGGGAAGAAGAGGCCGAGGACGTTGGGTGATAAGTCTATCTTCCCGCCTGGCAGCAAGGGGTTGGACTGGATGGCCTTTGGGTTCCCCCTCGATTCTGGGATTCACTTCCTTTAGCTTTCTCCAACAACAGGCGCCTTTTCCCGCTTGGCCCTCTTCCCGGCTCCGGTGATGCGCACTTGTCGGGTTGCGGTCTACTCTGCCGTTCATGTTTCAGTTTGAGTCACCATGACTGTTCTGAGTCAGGCGGATATAGTATTCGTCATTGCCTCCCATTCAAGAGCCGGGTCTTCGGGACCTTCGTGGCCTTCTCCGGGGCGTTGCGACTCCCGACTCCTGGCTTAGAAAGGACGGGAAATACAATTGTTAGGATTCGTTCCCAGGTCGGAAAACTAACGGCGGGTTCCCCGTCATCCCCGGCACAACCAAGAACGAGTCCAGACACGAGACCGGCGGTGACGCCGCAGCAGTGACATCAGATCTGTTTAAGTTTATTGGCTTCAATGTACGACGGCTACATAATGACTCACATTCATGATATTCCATCACTGAGGAAAAACTGCTAAGAATGGTCCGTGTG
This sequence comes from Anolis apletophallus, assembly GCA_030556195.1. Lineage (NCBI taxonomy): Eukaryota > Metazoa > Chordata > Lepidosauria > Squamata > Anolidae > Anolis > Anolis apletophallus. The sequence continues at coordinate 17,144,038 of JARBWK010000020.1, forward strand.
CGAAATCATCCCTTACAGAAACACGGAGTCGGGGAAAAAAAGAAAAAAAAAGAAAAAGAAAAGAAAAAAGTAATCGTAACCACTGATTCGACCTTAAAAAGAGTTTCACGGCATCATAAACGTGACAGAAAAAGCACAAACAAAAGGCTTCGTTCGTTGTTTTTTTTTTCTCCTACACTGTAATAGTTATAATTTCACCATGACGGACACACCAGACATTTAAGATGAAGCGAACACTGGTGGTTTTTTTTCGTTTGTGTTCGGGTTTTTTTTTTGTTTTCGTAACGTCCGAGAAAAAATTAAAAAGAGAACGAATTCGCATAGAATCGCATAGAATAGCAACATCTAGATCGGTTTCGTTACGTTCACTATTTGGGAGAGCAAACTTTTTTATTAATTTATTTTTATTTTGCCCCCCAAAACAAAAAAGGAACCAAAATAAAAAATAAAAAATTCAAAATAAATTAAAAAATTTTTTTTTAAAAAAAAAATCGCCGAAGACTATTTTTGTCATAGGAATACATAACACCTACAGTATAAGTTAATAAATTTTCAAGCTACTCTTATAGAAATACGACAACCAGCATGCACAATATTGTATCAATAGAGTAATGGAGCAGTTAATTCATTTCACTGGAGAGACGGCTATCATAGGCAAGTGCATTTCTCGGAACGAAAAAAAGAAAAACAAGAGGAAAATATCGGAAACCGTTCAAGCTCCCCCCTAAATCCTCCCTCCGAATTGAGCCCTCTTGTGCGGTCTTGTCCCCCCCTTTGCGCGTATAGTTTTCCTAAAGCAGCCAGAGCTATAAGCGAGGGGTATATGAGAAGAAGAGACATATATATTGATTTCTATATATATGTGTGTTTTGTGTAGGTGAAGGGGTTTTGTAATTCCAGTAAAGCACTTCCAAACCAAAACAAAAGCCACGGCTCATGCGACACGACAACGACGAAAACGACGGCAAACGGAAAGAGAAGCGGGAAGATGTCCCTCCGGTTCCCCGACGTTTCGGGGCTCCGCCGTATCAAAATCTTTGCAAGCCTCTCCTAGTCTTCCTCGGATCGGACGCAAAAAACCCACCGGACGCGAAAAATCTATCCGATGCAAAACCGCCGCGCGGCAACAAAACATGAGCGGGAGTGGCAGGTTTCGAAAGAAACGGTGTCCGCGCCGACGCCGCGTTTATCAACCCTTTGTTGGCCCCTCTTTTAAAAAATTAACAAAAAAAGAGGATGCTCATCGCGGCGATCAAATGCAATTTTAAACGAGCTGCGAAAGTGAAGATTTCGCGCTTTCGGCGAGAAAAAATGTCAACTACATGTAAAATTTCCATGAATCAACCTTTACTAGAAAATTTACCCTATTCTTTTTTAAAAATTGGAGGCGTAAGTTTCGTTCGGGTGAAGAGATTTAGTTTCGGTGCTCAAGTTCTGGAGCGCCTACACGGCGATCAAATGCGACTTAAAAGAAACGAGCTGCGAAAGTGAAGATTTCCTGCTTTCGGCGAGAAAAAAATGTCAACTACATGTAAAATTTCCAAGAATCACCCTTTACTATAAAATTTATCCTATTCTCTTTTAAAATTTGAGGCGTAAATTTCGTTCGGGTGAAGAGATTCGGTTTTGGTGCTCAAGTTCCGGAACGCCTACAATTTCGTTCCAAATTTTGGCCAAGGTGGTCAGCAACATGTGCTTGTATGCAGCAGAGACATGAAAGGAAAAAAGGTATCGGTTAAATGATCTTCCCATCCGCCGATGTCGTGTTTACAAGCACTTTGTTGGCCCCTCGAAAAAAGCAAAACAAAGGACCCTTCTCACGACGATCAAATGCAACGCAAAGACACGAGCCGAGAAAGCGAGGATCTCCCACTTTCGTCAACGTGGAAACGACTGTAACATTTTCCAAGAATCATCCTTTTTTAGAAAATTTGCAGTATCCTCTTTTATAATTTGAGACGTAAGCTTTGCTCAATTCGGTTTCGGTGCTCAAGTTCCGGAGCGCCTACAATTTCGTTCCAAATTTGCTCGGCATTTTGGCCAAGGTTGTCGACAACACGTGCTTGCACGCAAATAAAGACATAGAAGGTATCCGCTAAGTGGTCTCGCCAACCAGCAGAAAACCATGGTTGGACACAACACGAAGGAGAGGTCGCAACCCCCCCTTTTAAAGTGAGGAATCAAGAACGAATTTGGGGACTATCGCAGGAGACACCCAGAAATGGCATCAGTCCACTGGTTTCCCTTTGGAATATTTCAAATTTCAATTACTTTCATTCCCGCTATTCTTTCCTCCGGTTGATTCTTGGAAACTTCTATGCGGCCGCTCGCCAAGCACCAATGAAAACGGCTAATAATCGGAATGAGGAAATTAAAAGATGGCGGACTAAAGGAGAGCAAGTGAGTCAGGGAAAAAGTAAACAAAAGAAGCAGCAAAGCAAATTCGCACTCGATGGCTTGATGTCAAATATGGCTGTCGCGTAGAAATACTGTAAACGGCGGTTGAGCGTTAATACTGCGAGCTATCTTAAGTTTCTCGAGAAAGCTCCGAGACGCTTTTGAGTTTTTCGCCTGTAAAAACGACGCGATCGTCAGCAAACGGCGTTCCGAAACTAAGGACCGGGAGAAGAGACACACAACTAGTTAAATGTCACGATGGGTGAGGTTTATAAATAGGGGAAGAAAAGGAAACAAAAGAGAGATGAACCGGGAAAAAAAGCTCACTGGAAACCACAGAACGGCAAAACCAAAACGTGCAACGCAACGGCCAAAAAACGAAAACGAAAAGTTACCAAAAAAAAAGAGGGCCATTCCATTCGAGTTAGTCATCGTCAACGTCTAGCGGTTAAGATAACTTAAAGACAGCTCCCCCTGGTATTACTATTTAGTTGTCTACAGAACAGTCCATAATATGCCACTGCGAGGCTGCCGTTCCTTCCTTCCCTTCCCTTCTTCCCTTTCCCAAACACGCCCCAGCCGGCTCGACTTCCCACGAGTGGTGTTTTGGCAAAAGTGTCAAAGAGGCAATCCAAGACAGGTTTGTGGGGAGCCTCCCGGGAAGGTCGCCCTTCCTCTCCCCCTCCCCTCCCCACACCCCTGACCCCCTCCCCCCAAAAAACTGGTGGGAAAAAAACATAAAGACTGCAGGAGTAGCATCGGCGTGCGGCTGCCAGTCCGTCGGAGGGGCCCTAGTTGTTGCCTTCGCCGCCGTCGTCGTCCTGCTGGTCGCTCGTCCAGAGCGTTAGGTTGTCGCGCAGGAGCTGCATGATGAGGGTGGAGTCCTTGTAGGAGTCCTCGTTGAGGGTGTCCAGCTCGGCGATGGCGTCGTCGAAGGCCGTCTTGGCCAGGTGGCACGCCTGCTCCGGGGCGTTCTGGATCTCGTAGTAGAAAACAGAGTAGTTAAGGGCCAAGCCCAGCCGGATGGGGTGCGTGGGCTGCATGTGCTCCTTGCTGATCTCGTGGGCCTCGCTGTAGGCCTTCTCGGAGGACTCCACCACCGTCGCCCGCTTCTCCCCCGTGGCCACCTCCGCCAGGTAGCGGTAGTAGTCCCCTTTCATCTTCAGGTAGAAGACCTTGCTCTCGTACTGGGTCTCGCTGCAGTTCTTGATCAGGTAGTTGTCCAGCAGGCTCAGCACGTCCTGGCACACCGCCTCCAGCTCCTTCTCGATCTTCTCGCGGTAGGCCCGCACCATCTCGATCTTCTTCTCGTTGCCGTCGGCGGAGGTCTTCTGCTCGATGCTGCTGATCACGCGCCACGAGGAGCGCCGCGCCCCCACCACGTTCTTGTAGGCAACCGAGAGCAGGTTGCGCTCTTCGTTGGAGAGTGGCTCGTTCAACTCCGTCACCTGCATTTCGGGGAGGGAGGGAAGGAGGAGGAGGACACAAGACACGCGGTTAGATCCTCCGCTCTTCGCCGGCAGCCCTTCCCAGGTCTAAACACAACACAACGTTGTCAGTGTAGACGATTTGTGAATGGCTTTCACACTATGGTCAAAACTGTCTCAATGGGGAAGGATTAGAGAGGGCAGGGATATAGTAGGCAAAAACTACTATATGTGTCCTATGTATCCGTGTAAATAATTGCGTGGTACTTACTTTGAAAGTAGTTGTTCTAATCCAGAAACAGCATAATAAAAGTCAAAGTATGTTTCTATCTGTCTGTCTGTCTGTCTATGTATCTATTGATCTATCTTCTATCACCAATCCATCTCTATCAATCATAACATAAATTCTTTATTGATTAGTCAATTATGACCATATCAAATCATACAGAACATACACATACATACAGTAAATACCAATGTGAATACAAAACATACCTATCTATCAATCGATCTATTGATCTATCATCTATCCATCACCTATCTATCTTTAAGTATCTATGTATATCGCTCTCTATTGATCTATTTATTTATCATCTATCAATCACCTATCCATCTCTATGTATGTATGTATTGATGTATCATCTATCGTCTATCCATATCTATCTATCTATCCTACCTACCTATTGAGCTAGTTATCTATCACCTATAATACCTACCCATCCCTACCTACCTATAATCTATCCATCACCTATCTATCAATCTATCATCTAGCCATCTCTATCTATTGATCTATTGATGTATCATCTATCCATGACATATCTATCTCTATGTATCTATGTATCTATCTCTATTGATCTATCATCTATCAGTCACCTATCCATCTCTATGTATCTATTGATCTATCATCTATCACCTATCCATCTCTATGTATGTGTTGATCTATCATCTATCTATCGTCTATCCATATCTATCTATCTATCCTACCTATTGAGCTAGTTATCTATCACCTATATAATACCTACCCATCCCTACCTACCTACCTATCATCTATCCATCACCTATCTACCTATTGATCTATCATCTATCCATCTCTATCTACGGATCTATCCATCTCTAACTATCAATCAATCTATTGATCTATCATCTATCCACCACCTATCTATCTCTGTGTATCTATGTATATCTCTATCTATTGATCTATTTATCTATCATCTATCAATCACCTATCCATCTCTATGTATGTATGTATGTATCCATTTATCTATCATCTATCTATCACCTATCCATCTCTAACCATTTCTATCTATCTATGTTTATCAATTTATCTATTTATCACTTACCCATCGCTATCTATCTATCTATCATCTATCCATCACCTATCTATCTCTAGGTACCTCTCTATTTATCTATCAGCTATCCATCACCTATCCATTTCTATGTATGTATGTATGTGTGTATGTATGTATTGATCTATCATCTATTGTCTATCCATATCTATCTATCTATCCTACCTACCTATTGAGCTAGTTATCTATCACTTATATAATACCTACCCGTCCCTACCTACCTATCATCTATCCACCACCTATCTATCTATCTATTGATCTATCATCTATCCATCTCTATCTATCTATTGATCATCTATCATCTCTATATATGAATGTATGTATCTATTGATCTAGTTATCTATCATCTATCGCCTATCCATCTCTAACCATCTCTATCTGTTTATCTATTTATCACTTACCCATCTCTATCTAGCTCTATCTATCCATCACCTATCTATATGTATCTATTTATCTATCTATCACCTATCCATCACCTATCCATCTCTATATATGTATATATGTATAGATCTATCATCTATCTATCGTCTATCCATATCTATCTATCCTACCTACCTATTGAGCTAGTTATCTAACACCTATATAATACCTACCCACCCCTACCTACCTACCTATCATCTATCCACCACCTATCTATCTATTGATCTATCATCTATCCATCTCTATATATGTATGTATCTATTGATCTATCATCTATCTATCGCCTATCCATCTCTCTATCTCTCTCTCTCTCTCTCTCTCTCTCTCTCTAAGATGATTGATAGATAGATAGGTGGATAGATGATAAAAGATAGATAGAAAGAGATAGATAGTGATAGATAGATAGATTCGGATGTTCTTTCATCCGGGCAGGATGCAACTCCTCAGTAACCGTAAACCATAATTGTGCCGTTCTCCTAGGCCTGGCAAGGAAGTTCCGGGCAGTGATCAGTATACAAAGCTAACAAGACGGCATGCGGGAACAGCGCGAAATGCATAGCTGCAGGCTGAGAAAGCACTGTGTGTCCCGTACAGCAAGGGCTGCTTGGGGAGAGACAACCAGCAAGACGGACACGTTCTCCGCAGAATGAGAAGCAGCGCAATGCCTCTCTGATACCAAACAGAGAAGCAGATGGCGAAATAAGAAGAACGGCCTGCCTAAGGGGAGTGTGCTCGCTCCATTAATGTTCAACATTCACACAAATGACCAGCCACTGCCAAAAGGGACAGAAAATGTCATCTACGCTGACGATCGTGCCATCACCACTCAAGCAGGGAGGATTGAGATGGTTGAACAGAAGCTCTCTGAAGCTTTAGGTGCTCTTACTGCCTATTACAGGGGAAACCAGCTGATTCCTAATCCATCTAAATTTCATCTATGCTGATGATTGTGCCATCACTGCCCAAACAGGGAGCTTGGAAATGGTTGAACAGGTGGTCTCCGAAGCTTTAGAAGCACTGCTTGACTATCAAGCAAAAAGTGGGCGCTAGAAACAATATCATATGGAAGCTGACCAGCACAACCTGGGGATCACAACCAGACACAGTGAAGGCATCTGCCCTTGCGCTTTGCTACTCTGCTGCTGAGTACACCTGCCCAGTATGGAACACATCTCACCACATTAAAACAGTGGACATGGCTCTTAATGAGACATTAACCCAGTGTTTCCCAACCTTTTTTGAGCCGCGACACACTTTTAACATTAAAAAAAATCCGGGGGCACACCACCAACCAAAATGACACAAAATGACTCTCTTTAACACAGTAAAGAACGGCTGGGGGTGGCCTGCTGGGAACAGCTGCTGGGAGTGCTGAAGCCGGGAAGGGGACGGAGTCAGGCTGCGCCATGCCCCGCCCCCTACCCCCGGCTTCACCTCTCCCACAGCTTCTCCAGCCTTGAGGGGGCAGTGCCAAGCCAGCGGTGCCAGAGCCAGCACAATGCTGGCTTGGCACTGTCCCCTCAAGGCTGGAGCAGCTGCTGGAGTGCCGAAGCAGGGGAGGGGCAGAGCCAGGCCGCGCCATGCCCGCCCCCTCCCCCACCTTCAGCTCTCCCACAGAGAAGGAGCATGAGCGGTGGACGGGCTTCAGTGGGCGGGGCTCCTCCTCCACGCGGCTTCAGCGAGCGGGGCGAAAGTCATGGCGGATTGGAGGCTGGCTGGGGAAACGGCCAAGGAGGCGGCGCCCGGTCCCTTCTTCTTTTTCTTCGCCACTGCCCGGCCCTTCCTCCTCCCCCAAGCAGCAGGAGTTCGGCAGGAGGGGGAGGAAGGGGGCAGAGAGCTCTCCTCGAGGCACAGCAGGAGGTCCGTCATGGCACACTAGTGTGCCATGGCACACTGGTTGAGAAAGACTGCATTAACCAACAGTGAAAGGACCAAGGCAGTGTCATCTCCGGCCCATCCCCTGTTTGGATATCAACCAGTACATCAATGCCTTAAATCAAGAAATAGTTTTTTAAGATCTACAGAGACAGGCCCGGATTAACCCCTTTTGGCGCCCTAGGCCACACTTTGGAATTCCCCCCCCCCACACCAACCTCTCCTGCACCCCCCCCCCCACATTCCTTCTTGCCGCCTGCCTCTCCTCTCTCACTGAGGGGCGGGATGTGTCCCAGCTGGCGCACGCGGGCCAGCTCCCAACTTCGCACCCAGGAACATTGGGGAAGGAGGCAGAGGCGCTCGCGCCCTCCTGCAGCGCGCGCATGCCAGGCAGCAGCCCCGGGGGCGGCGGTTCCCTCCGCCTCCTCCTTTTCCTTCTCGCCATGCCCTCCTTCCTTGAAGGAGGGTGCAAAGAGGATGAGGTGGAGGAAGACCCCCTGCCATCGCCCCTGCCCTCCTGTCAAGTAAGGTGGGTGCACGGAGGTGGTGGAAGTATGGGAAGCCCCGCCCCCAGGGCCGCTGCTGGGCATGTGCGCACAGCAGGGGGGCGCGAGCGTCTCTGCCTCCTCCACCATGTTCCTGGGTGCCGCGCATGCCTGGCAGCAGCCCTGGGGGAGTCCCTTCCTTCTTCCTCCCGAGGAGAAGGAGGAAGGAAGGGAAACCCCCGGGCCCGCTGCCAGGCATGCGCGGCACCCAGAAACATGGTGGAGGAGGCAGAGGCACTTGACCACTCCTGCCATGCGCACATGCCCAGCCGCGGCCCTGGGGGCGGGGCTTCCCTTCCTTCCTCCTCCTTGCACCCTCCTTCCTTGACAAGGGGGGCGGGCGATGGCAAAGCGGCCCCAGGGGCAGGGTGCCATTACCTCCCCCCCACCCCCTCGCAGCGCTCTCCCCCCGCCCTCCCCCGAGAAAGAGAGTCATCATGCCGCGCGTTGCAGTTTTGTTTCAATATTTTTTTGATCCGTGAATTGCGCCCCCCTCGGCTTGTACCCCTATAGGCCATGGCCTAGGGTGGCCTTATGGGTAATCCGGGCCTGTACAGAGACACTCGTAGGAATACCTCAGCAAGCAAGAGTCCAAAAGTGGCAGGCTAAAACCCGGAACCTCAATCAGTGGCTGATACTGGATGACAGACACACAGAAGACTGGGCGACTTGGAAGGGGCTTTGGCACCACGAGATGCAGAGCCAACCTTAAGGAATGGGGCCACAAAGTGGAATCCACATCATGTGGAGAAGAGCAAACCACAGACCACCTATTCCAATGCGGTCTGGGCCCTGCCACATTTACAATGTAGGACCTTCTTACAGCAACACCAAAGCAGGCCCGGATTACCCATAAGGCCACCCTAGGCCATGGCCTAGGGGTGCAAGCCAAAAGGGGCGCAGTTCAGGGACCAAAAAAAATGTTGCAACAAAACCGCAACACGCGGCATGGAGAGGACGCTCTCTCTCTCTCAGGGGAGGGTGGGGGGAGAGTTGCGCGAGGGGGCAGGGGAGGAGGGAATGGCGCCCCCCCCTCACCATCGCCCCCTTGTCAAGGAAGGAGGGCGCGAGGAGGCGGAAGGAAGCCCCCGGGGCCGCTGCCACGCATGTGCAGTACCCAGGAACATGGCGAAGGAGGCCGCGGCGCTCATGCCCTCCCTTCTGCCGCGCATGCGTGGGATGGGGCTTCCAAAGTGTGGCCTAGGGCGCCAAAAGGGCTTACTCCGGGCCTGCACCAAAGGCACTCCAAGTAGCCAGCTTGGACATTTAATACAATGCCAAGTTTTCAAACGTTGTGTTTGTTAAATACATTGCAACTGTACGCTTGGTTCGCTCCTGATACGATAAATAATAAATAACCAAACTATGGTGATGAACGACAATATCTGCTAGATATTCCTGGCAGCTCACTCCAGAGGATTGCACGGACTATGCCGAAAAGGGCAGAGGTTCCCTTCCAAAATGGGTTTCGAAGCCTTGCCCAAAATAGGGCCAAAGCGTCCTAATTCCCCCAACGCACACACCTCGACTGCCAATACGACATGAGTGGCTTTTGTACCTCGGTCTCCTGCGGGAGATCATATGAGTCCTGCACCTGCTCCTGCCTGTCTTCCCGAGTCTCCAAAAATGCCTCTGAGGTTCCCTCGATGCTATGGACAACCGGCCGCACGGTAAGTTTGGGGATTGCTCTGCTACACCATTCATAATAGGGGACGGGGTGTCAATCTTAGTGTGATTGACAGCCTAGAATCACATTGGCCTTTTGAGCTGCGGCATCACACTCTTGACTCCTGTTCGGTGTGGGGTCGACTAAGATTCTGCGATCCCTTTCATGTGTGGGGTTTTTTTTTGCAATCAAGCCAAGTGCTCTGCATTTCTTGCAGGCATGTTGGGAATCCTCTCGGCTCTGCCTGTCCTAGGTTGAACCAAGTCGTAATTATAGCCAAAGACAACGCCTGCCAATCCTGCCTGCTCCTCGTTCATCTCTGGAATCGAAGGACCTGACTGCCTCATAGTATCTGTAAGTTGGAAGGGACCCCAAGGGCCATCCAGTCCAATCCCCTGTAAATATGGGTCAATCAATCACTCAATCAATCATATAATCCGAAAGCTGGAAGGGACCTCAAGGGCCATCCAGTTCAACCCCCTATATCTATCTATCTATCTATCTATCTATCAATCAATCAATCAATCAATCAATCAATCATATAATCCGAAAGCTGGAAGGGACCTCAAGGGCCATCCAGTTCAACCCCCTATATCTATCTATCAATCAATCAATCAATCATATAATCTGAAAGCTGGAAGGGACCCCAAGAACCATCCAGTCCAACCCCCTATACATATTGGTCTATCAATCAATCAATCAATCAATCAATCATATAATCTGAAAGCTGGAAGGGACCCCAAGGACCATCCAGTCCAATCCCCTGTAAATATGGGTCAATCAATCAATCAATCAATCATATAATCCAAAAGCTGGAAGGGACCCCAAAGACTATCCCGTCCAAACCCCTGTATGTATGCATGTATGCATGAATCATAGAATTTTAACATTAGAACAGTGTTTCCCAACCTTTTTTGAGCCGCGGCACACTTTTTACATTTGCCAAATCCTGGGGCACACCACCAACCAAAATGACACAAAACGACACTCTAACACAGTCATACCTATAGTTAATATGTCTTTAAATGTATTTATACACTCAGTGTGAAACCTGGGCCTGTTTCGATGAACACAACATAGATATCCTGGCAGGAATGGCAGAAAGACACAAACGTCCCACACAGAACTCCCATAACCAAGAGAAAATGCTATAAGAGTTTGGTGGGCATTGATCTTGAGTTTTGGAGTTGTAGTTCACCTATATCCAGAGAGCAATGTGGACTCAAACAATGTTGGATCAGGACCAAACTTGGCACGAATACTCAATATGCCCAAATATGAACGCAGATGGAGTTCAGGGGAAATAGATCTTGACATTTGGGAGTTGTAGTTGCTGGGATTTATAGTTCCCCTGCAATCAAACAGCATTCTGAACCCCACCAATGATAGAACTGGGCCAAACTTCCCACACAGAACCCCCAGGAGGCAAGAGGAGGCCTCTACTTGGGGAAAGGGAGGCGGGCCTTCCAAATGCATGGAGAGGGAGAGACCAAGTAGACAACGGGTGGAGAGGGGGGTGGTTGTAATTTTGTGCCTTTATAGAGATAGGTTTCTTAAGGTTTTTATACTTCAACACACTAGCCTCCCCCCCCCCCCCTCCCATTGGAGGTTCCAATTTCCCACGGCACACCTGATGATCGCTCACGGCACACTAGTGTGCCCCGGCACACTGGTTGGGGAACACTGCATTAGAAGACACCCCAAACGACCTGTAGGTAGGTATGTTTGTCTCTGTCTGTCAATCCATCTATCTTTTTAAACTTGTTTTTGTTTGTACGTTGGTATATAAGGTTTGTATGATATGATGATGCGACGGAAAATGATTTTAACAATGAGGCGCTGAGTATTGTAATTTATGGTTTTTATGTAATTATTGCATTATTTTTTATTGTATTTTATCTTGTGGGCATTGACTTGTCATATGTAAACCGCCTCGAGTCGCCTTCAGGCTGAGAGGGAAGGTATAGAAATTTAGTAAATAAATAAATACATTGTATGAAGGAAAGCACAGATTCACTCATGAGCAAAAAAAAAAAAAATGGCCCAAAATCTGAAGAACATCCGGGAGCCCTTCTCATCCCGAAGGTCATGCAACAAAACCCGTTATAGCCCAATGGGTATTATGTTGCTCTACACCAGGGGTGGGCAATTATTTTTTCCAAGGGGCCACACGAGAGCCAAAAAATATTATGGAGGGCCGCACCTAAAGGCTGAACTACAGTCTAATCTACATTATTTATTTATTTATTTACTATATTTACTATATATTACACATCATTAATATTAACATATTAATATATCAAGAGATATTCATATATTGTTAGTATTAATATCATAATTATTATATTATAGTATATATAAACATAATATATTGAAATTATAATATAACATTATATTATTTATATTATTATAAAATTATATTATTTATATTATTATAAAATTATTATTATAAAATAATAAAAACCACTAAAATTAAATTAAATTAAAGAAGGTAAGGTGCAAACCAAGATGGATGCTGACATCCTCAAGAGAGGAAGGATCCCAAGATGGAATGGCCCAATGGACCCAGCCCAGAGGATGACAAAGCAGACCCAGCCGCCGCCGCAGCAGAGCAGCAGATGATCGGAGGCTGCAGGCCTCCGCCCGCTCTTGCCCCCAGCCATTCCCCAAGCTGATCGCCCTGCCATCCCGGCTTTGGAGTGCCTGCCACCCAGGGAGGCGATCCGGGTCTGCAGCGGGAGCAGTCGGCAACCTGCGGCAGCTGATCGCTCTGGCGACCCGGAAGACGATCAAGTCTTCCGGGTCGCCAGGGCGATCAGCCGCCGCAGGTCGCCGACTGCTCCCGCTGCAGGCCTGGATCACCTCCCGGGATGGCAGGCACTCCAAAGCCGCCGCTCCTCCGATCGTTCTTTGGAGCGGCGGGCTGTCTGCCAACACAGGCCCCACAGCCCGCGATGGGATGGCGGCAGCGGCACCCCTTCCTCTTGGCCCCGCCCCCGACGCCCTTCTCCCTGGGCTGGTCAGAATCGGCCCGCAGGCCACATCCGGCCCGCGGACTGTAGGATGTCCAGGTCTGCTCTACACACGTTTGAAAGGATCCTCTTGAGCAGGGGTGCCCACACTTTTTCAGCATGCGAGCTACTTAAACTAAAACCAAGTCAGAAAGATCAACCAAGAGATAACAGGGCGGAGCTGGGGAAGGGGCGGGGCTTGGCTCTGCCCCCCTCCCTCTGGCTTCAGCATTTCCACTGTTTCTCCTGGGTAGAAGAGGGCAATGCCAAGCCAGTGGTGGCATAGATAGCCACCACTGGCTTGGCATTACCTTCTACTCTTGAGAAGCTGTGGAAATGCTGAAGCTGGTGGAGGGGCGGAGCTTGGCGGGCTTAACTCCGCCTCCTTTTCCTCTGGCTTTAGCATTTCCACAGCTTCTCCAGGGTACAGAAAGGTTATGCCAAGGCAGTGGTGGCTATCTATGCCACCACTGTCTTGGCATTACCCTCTTCTACCCAGGAGCAGTGGAAATGCTAAAGTCAGAGGAAAAGGGGGCGGAGCTAAGCCCCAAGCTCCGCCCCCTCCCCCCTCTGGTTTCAGCATTTCCACTGCTTCTCCTGGGTAGAAGAGGATAATGCCAAGCCAGTAGTGGCATAGATAGCCACCACTGGCTTGGCATTATCCTCTTCTACCAGGAGAAGCAGTGGAAATGCTGAAGCTGGCGGAGGGGGCGGGGCTTGGTGCGACATGGCTCCGCCCCCTCAGAAGCGTCCCATCCAGCTGGGATCGACCTCCCTGGGTCCCAAGATCGACCAGTCGATCGCGATCGACTTTCTGAGCGCCCCTGCTCTTGAGTGTTTTAACTCTAAATTCAGATGTAGAGGTATACTTTCTGATTATTTTACAACTCATGTTTATTTTTTTTACTAGCTTGGGGATCCAGAGTTGCTTGGGCAAGTTTATTTATTACTAGCTTGGGCACCCGGCGGTGCCCGGGTGTTTTGAGAAACGTAGTTGGTATTTAGCAGTTATTTAAGTGGCTCACAGTGGGATCATGAAATCAGTGAAGGTACTGCAGGTCCCATCATCCATGGTCCACCCACCTCCAAACAGCACCTGGACTCTGGGTGGGTCATGGAGGGTCTGTCTGCCAAGTTTGGCCTTGATCCATCATTATTGGGAGTTGCAGTGGGATCATGAAATTACTGAAGGTACTGCAAGTCCCATCATCCGTGGTCCACCCACCTCCAAACAGCACCAGGACTCTGGGTGGGTCATGGAGGGTCTGCCTGCCAAGTTTGGCCTTGATCCATCATTATTGGGAGTTGCAGTGTGATCATGAAATTACTGAAGGTACTGCAAGTCCCATCATCCGTGGTCCACCCACCTCCAAACAGCACCAGGACTCTGGGTGGGTCATGGAGGGTCTGCCTGCCAAGTTTGGCCTTGATCCATCATTATTGGGAGTTGCAGTGTGATCATGAAATTACTGAAGGTACTGCAAGTCCCATCATCCGTGGTCCACCCACCTCCAAACAGCACCAGGACTCTGGGTGGGTCATGGAGGGTCTGCCTGCCAAGTTTGGCCTTGATCCATCATTATTGGGAGTTGCAGTGTGATCATGAAATTACTGAAGGTACTGCAAGTCCCATCATCCGTGGTCCACCCACCTCCAAACAGCACCAGGACTCTGGGTGGGTCATGGAGGGTCTGCCTGCCAAGTTTGGCCTTGATCCATCATTATTGGGAGTTGCAGTGTGATCATGAAATTACTGAAGGTACTGCAAGTCCCATCATCCATGGTCCACCCACCTCCAAACAGCACCAGGACTCTGGGTGGGTCATGGAGGGTCTGCCTGCCAAGTTTGGCCTTGATCCATCATTATTGGGAGTTGCAGTTGGATCATGAAATTACTGAAGGTACTGCAAGTCCCATCATCCATGGTCCACCCACCTCCAAACAGCACCAGGACTCTGGGTGGGTCATGGAGGGTCTGTCTGCCAAGTTTGGCCTTGATCCATCATTATTGGGAGTTGCAGTGGGATCATGAAATTACTGAAGGTACTGCAAGTCCCATCATCCGTGGTCCACCCACCTCCAAACAGCACCAGGACTCTGGGTGGGTCATGGAGGGTCTGCCTGCCAAGTTTGGCCTTGATCCATCATTATTGGGAGTTGCAGTGGGATCATGAAATTACTGAAGGTACTGCAAGTCCCATCATCAGTGGTCCACCCTCCTCCAAACAGCACCAGGACTCTGGGTGGGTCATGGAGGGTCTGCCTGCCAAGTTTGGCCTTGATCCATCATTATTGGGAGTTGCAGTGTGATCAATGAAATTACTGAAGGTACTGCAGGTCCCATCATCCCTGGTCCACCCTCCTCCAAACAGCACCAGGATGTAGAGTGGGTCATGGAGGCTCTGTCTGCCAAGTGTGGTCTTGCTCCTTCATCATAAGGCGTTGACATGGTATTATGGAAGTAGTGAAAGCACTGCAAGTCCCATCATGCGTGGTGTACCCTCCTCCAAAGTGCAGCAGGTCATGGGGGCTCTGCGTGGGCAGTTGGGTGTGTATTGGTTATTGAATGAGGGTCACAGTGGTCTTAGGAAGTTATTGAAGGTACAGGAAGTCCCATCATCCATGCCCCCCCCCTCAAACTGCACCAGGATGTAGAGTGGGTGTTGGGGGGGGGGGGTGCGGCAAGTGTGGGTTTTTTTGTGTGTTTTAAGAGGCGTAGTCAGGAGAAATAAGAAAAGTAAGTGTTACTATGAAATCAGGCTGAGGCCTAGCCAGGAGAATCAAGTGGAGGAAGTGCTGCTGTGTGTGGAGGGCGAGGCCTAGTTGGTAAAAGTAGCTAAAGGAAGCCTGTTTGTAAAGTAGTGTCTGTGAGAGCTTTGAGAATAGGGAAGCAAGAATGGTGGCCAATCAGAGCCGGTGTAGCAAATGTTCACTCAGTTTGGTTCAGGTCCGGCTGAGGCCTAGTCAGGAGAATCAAGTTGAGGAAGCCTTACTGTCAATACAGGCTGAGGCCTAGTTTGTAAAATCAGCTGAAGGAAGCCTTTTTGTAAAGAACTCTGTCTGGCACCTTTGAGATTTGGGATGTTGGAATGCTGGCCAATCCATGGCCCAGCCTCCCTCAAACTGCACCAAGGCGTAAAGTGGGTCTTGGGGGTTCTGTGTGCCAAGTTTGGTTTTGTTGTCTCATTGTTGGGGGCTGCAAAGTGTATTGGACCTAAACTCCCACCATGCCTGACTGGCTCAGGCCTTTTCCTTACTTCCCTCTGGCACTTTGGAGTCTCGGAATGTTCGCGTTGGCTGGCCAATGGGACTTGTTTATGCAAATAACCCCACAGTGGGAGCCAATCAGAAAGCTGCCACATTTCCTTCCGCCCTTCCGCCCTCCGGACACATACAAACATACATACATACAAACATTCCGCTTTATAAAGGTACTAGCTGTACCCGGCACGCGTTGCTGTGCCCTTTTTAGGGGATGCGAAAAAGTCCAATCATCCACGGTGTGCCCTCCTCTAAACTGCAGTTGGATGGAGTGTGGGTCATGGGGGGCATGGTGTGCCAAGTTGGGTCTTTATTGGTCTTGGTTCTGGGCCACAGTGGTCTGTGGGGAATGATGGGTTTTGAAGTACTACAAATCCCATTTTCCATGGTGGTACTTCAAGTCCCATCATGCATGGTCGGGGCTCTGTGTGCCAAGGTAGGTTACTGTCAATTCAGGCCATACACAATGTCCCATGAGCTGAGGCCTAGTTAGGAACAGCAAGTTAATGAAGCCTTACTGTCAATTCAGGCCATACACAATGTCCAATGAGCTGAGGCCTAGTCGGGAGAATCAAGTTAATGAAGCCTTACTGTCAATTCAGGCCATACACAATGTCCCATGAGCTGAGGCCTAGTTAGGAACAGCAAGTTAATGAAGCCTTACTGTCAATTCAGGCCATACACAATGTCCAATGAGCTGAGGCCTAGTCGGGAGAATCAAGTTAATGAAGCCTTACTGTCAATTCAGAGCGTAAACAGCTTCCCAGTAAGTGAGGGCTAGTTAGGGAAATCAAGTTAATGAAGCCTTACTGTCAATTTTGGGCGTGGTCTGTGATTTTTGGGGGGTGTAAATTTTCGGTTGGAAGTGATTTGGGTGTTTGTGTTGGGGATTGGCTCAGGCCTTTTCCTTATTCTGTTTTGGCAGTTTATTAAGGATCGGAATTTTCATGTTGGCTGGCCAGTGCAGCAGTTATGCAAATCCGCCCTTATTGGCAGCCAATCATGTTGTTCAGAATGTAGAGGCTGGGTGAGTCTTTGGCTGCCCCGGAGGATGCTGGGAAATGTAGTTTTATTTTTACTCGTTGTTTTGGGGGCCTTTTAGGTTTTTTGGGGGGGAAGTTTCTTTGCTACAAACGTACCTTGCTTGAGGCCTATTTCTGTTGGCAAGTATTGTGTTTCTGCGTTGTATGGTTTCTTTGTTTGAGGTATACATCACATGACGTGAACCCATTTATATAATAGAGATAGAGATTTATTTATTTACATAATTTATATTCCGCCCTTCTCACCCCGCAGAGGACTCAGGGCGGATCACTATGCACATATACAGGCAAACATTCAATGCCATTTGACATACAACGTATATAGACAGACGTAGAGGCAATTTAATATGCCAGCTTCTGGCCACCAGGAGGAGCTGTTGCTTCATTATTTTTTGTGTATATCCTGGAGATTTTAATAGGAGCACCAGAGATATGGTTTTTGCCCTTAGACGACTGCAAGAGAAATGTCGAGAGCAGAACAAAGGACTCTATGTCACATTTGTCGACCTCACCGAAGCCTTCGACACTGTGAGCAGAAAAGGTCTGTGGCAGATCCTGGAACATCTAGGACAGCGTTTCTCAACCTGGGGGTCGGGACCCCTAGGGGGGTCACGAGAGGGTGTCAGAGGGGTCGCCTGAGACCAACAGAAAATGCAGTATTTTCTGTTGGTCATGGGGATTCTGTGTGGGAGGTTTGGCCCAATTCTGTCATTGGTGGGGTTCAGAATGCTCTTTGAGTGTAGGTGAACTATAAATCCCAGCAACTACAACTCCCAAACGTCAATGTCTGTTTTCCCCAAACTCCATCAGTGTTCACATTTAGGCATATTGAGTATTTGTGTCAAGTTTGGTCCAGCTCCATCATAGTTTGAGTGCTCTCTGGATGTAAGTGAACTACAACTCCAAAACTCAAGGTCAATGCCCACCAAACCCTTCCAAGTATGTTTTGTATACCAAGATTGGTTCAATTCCATCATTGGTGGAGTTCAGAATGCCCTTTGATTGTAGGTGAATTATAAGTCCCAGAAACTGCAACTCCCAAATGATAAAATCAATACGCTCCAACCCCATCAGTATTCAAATTTGGGCATATCAGGCATTTGTGCCAAATTTGGTCCAGTGAATGGAAATACATCCTGCATATCAGATATTTACACTATGATTCATAACAGTAGCAAAATTACAGTTATGAAGTAGTAATGAAAATAATTTTTTAGTTGGGGGTCACCACAACATGAGGAACTGTATTAAGGGGTTGGGAAGGTTGAGAAACACTGGTCTAGGACGTCCCCCCAAATTCCTCAAAATGATTATCCTGTTACATGAGGGCCAGCGCAGTCAAGTCAGATACGGCGATGCTCTCTCGGAGCCCTTTCTCATAACTAACGGAGTGAAGCAAGGTTGTGTTCTTGCACCAACCCTATTGACAATCTTCTTCAGCATGATGCTCCAAAGGGCTACGGCAGACCTCAAAGAAGACGACGGCATATATATATATACGCTATCGTACTGATGGTAGCTTGTTCAACTTAAGCCGTCTGAGGGCTCGCACTAAGACTCTAAACTATCTAGTCTGTGAGCTGCTTTTTGCTGACGATGCTGCCCTTGTCGCCTCACATCCTGCTTTGCAACAGCTGCAGAGCTGTTTGGGCTGGAAGTCAGCCTGAAGAAAACCGAAGTCCTCTACCAGCCCGCACCACAGGAAGAACACCACCATCCCCACATCAGCACAGGCACATCTGTGCTTAAGTCCGTTCAGCAGTTCACCTCCCTGGGAAGCATCATCTCTTCAGACGCCAAGATTGACAAAGAGACAGATCACAGATTAGCAAAGGCATAGAGTGCATTCTGAGGGTTCGCAATAAGACTCTAAACTACGGCCCCCGGGCCGCATCTGGCCTGGTAGCCGGGTCTATCCGGCCTGGGAGAAGGACATCGGGGGCGGCGCGCCGCTGCCGCCATCCGATCGCGGGCTCTGTGGGGCCTATTAAGCGGTGTCAGTAGACCGGTGGCCGCGGCGCGTGCCTTCCTTTCGACTCCAACCCCGTCCGTCAAATTTGGCGCCTGGTCCGAAGCCGCCGTTGGAGGCGCGAGGCTTCTTCCTCCGGCGCGACTTCCGGCCCCGAGCGACGCGTCCTGTTTTCTCCCTCAGCGGCCACAGGGACGGACGCGGAGAGGAGGAAAGAGGAGAGGGGACGGGTCCGGTTGTGTTTCGCGGAGGAGAAGGAGGAAAAGGAGGAGGTCGCCGCCATGGTGTAGCTGCACCAGGGTCGGTGTCAGAACCGGACGGAGTGTGGGGCCGGCCCCTTCCCTTCAGGCGGAGGTGAGCCCTCAAGGCCTGTCGCGGGGTTGTGTGTGAGCGCCGGAGCGTGGCCTCTTTGCCCGGACAGGCCTGGCTCTCCCTGGAAAGACCTGAACCTGGGTGCAGTCCCGGAAGGGCTGGCAGCGAAAGACCACCAGTATTTTTTGTTGTTGCAGATACATCATTGCTGGGGTTCACAGTGCTCTTTGAGGGCAGATGAACTATAAATCCCAGTACCTACAACTCCTGTAAATCATGATGAATTCCTCCCAAATTTCTCCAGTATTTTTCGTTGGTCATGGGCCAAATGTGGTCCAAGTCCATTGTCGGTGGGGGTCTTGATACAGGGTGAACTACAACTCCCATCGTCGAGCCAGTCCCCCAAACTCCTACAACTGATCGATTCCTCTCTATTATCAGTGTTCAGATCAAGGGATGCTTTTCTGCTGCCTTGAAACCGGCGGAGTCTCCTTCTCTAGATGGCCATCTCCCGGGACGGGTCGGATGGTGTCTCCCTGCTTGGCAGAACGAAGGGGGTCGTCCTGGTTGCCCCCCCCCCCGGGGGGTCCCTTCCACGATTCCACAAAACCCAAACCCTTCTCCGCTGGCCGATGACATTTCCATTTTCTTCTCTCTCGGCGGCCGGATCCCTTCCCCCCAAAAGCTTCCCGGCAAACATCGTCAGCTCTCCAAACTTAGCCTTTGCTTCACGGCTCCAGGAAGCCGTACCACGGCATTTAATGGCATCTGACCTAGAATCCTGACACGGCCTCCACGGGAGGTTTAATTTGGGTCCCGATGAAATGCGGGAGAGATCCAGTTTCCCGGAAAGGCGGCAGAAAGGGGGTTCGGAAGAAAACACAATGGGAGCAGGGGGCATTTCGTGTCGGGGGGTTGGGGGTGGGGTGCACCCTTTGGGCTCTGTTGTCCGGCCGCACTATCGAAATACACACTTTTTGTCATGTCCCCCGGAGAGAATACTTACCTGTCATTCCTAAACCACTTCCCAGTTTCTGTAAAATTCCTTTGCAACATTCAAAACTAGATTTTCAAACTAGCGGCCTTCTGTGATGTGATTGGGAAATGAAGGGAATGAAGTGGATTGGCTGCTGCGAGGTGGCGTGATGGGAAGGAAGGAAGTAGGGGAAGGAAGGAAGGAAGGAAGTACGGAAAGGAAGGAAGGAAGGCAGGAGAAGGGAAAGAAAGGGGGAAGGGGACGGAAAGAAAAAAAGAAGGGAGGAAAATGGAAAGAAAGGAATGGGGAGAAGGTCAGGAAGAAGGAAGGAAGGAAAGAAGGAAGGAAGGAAGGAAGGAAAGAATGGGGGAGGGGAGGGGAAGGAGAAAATAAGGGAGAAAGGAACAAAGGAAGGAAAAAGAGAGAAAGGGGGAAGGTAAGGAAAAAGGAAGGAAGGAAGGAAGGAAGGAAAGAATGGGGGAGGGGAGGGGAAGGAGAAAATAAGGGAGAAAGGAACAAAGGAAGGAAAAAGAAGAGAGAAAGGGGGAAGGTAAGGAAAAAGGAAGGCAGGAGAAGGGAAAGAAAGGGGGAAGGGGACGGAAAGAAAAAAAGAAGGGAGGAAAATGGAAAGAAAGGAATGGGGGGAGAAGGTCAGGAAGAAGGAAGGAAAGAAGGAAGGAAGGAAAGGAAGGAAGGAAGGAAGGAAAGAATGGGGGAGGGGAGGGGAGGGGAAGGAGAAAATAAGGGAGAAAGGAACAAAGGAAGGAAAAAGAAGAGAGAAAGGGGGAAGGTAAGGAAAAAGGAAGGAAGGAGAAGGGAAAGAAAGGGGGAAGGGGACGGAAAGAGAAAAGAAGGGAGGGAGTAGAATGGAAAGAAAGAAATGAGGGGAGAAGGTCAGGAAAAAGAAGGAAGGAAAGAAAGAGAAGGGAAAGAAAGGGGGAGAGGGACGGGAAGGAAAAAAAGGGAGGGAGAGAAGGAAGAAAGGAAGGAGAAGGGAAAGAAAGGGGAAAGCGAGGGGAAGGAAAAAAGGAAGGAAGGAAGGAAGGAAGGAGAAGAGAAAGGGGAGGGGAAGGAAAAAAGGAAGGAAGAAGGGAAAGAATGGGGGAGGGGAAGGAGAAAAGAAGGGAGAAAGGAACGAAGGAAGGAAAAAGAAGAAAGGGGAAGGTAAGGAAAAGGAACGAAGGAAGGAAGGAAGCAGGGAGGGAAACAAAGGGGGAGGGGGAAGGATGAAGGAAGGAAAAAAGGAAGGAAAGGAAAAGGAAGAGAAGGAAGGAAGGAGAAGGGAAAGAATCGGGGAGGGGAAAGAGAAAAGAAGGGAGAAAGGAACCAAGGAAGGAAAAAGAAGAGAGAAAGGGGGAAGGTAAGGAAAAGGAAGGAAGGAAACGAAGGGGGAGGGAGGAGGATGAAGGAAGGGACAAAGGAAGGAGAGGGAAAGAAAGGAAGTGGAGGGGGAAGGAAAGGAAAAAGGGAAGGAAGGAAAAGAAGGCAAGGGAAAGGGAAGAAAGAAAAAGGAGGAAAGAAGGGAAAGGACAGGGGAAAAGGTACAGGGGAGAAGAGAAAGAAGGGATGAGAATAGAAGAGAAAAAGAAGAAGAGATGTAGGTAAGGGAGAAAAAGAAGGGAAAGAGAAAAAAGGAGAGTGCAAGGGAGGGGGGAGAGAGAGAAAAAGAAGGGAAGGAAGGAAAAGAAGAAAATATTTCCGAAATCTTGGAAGTGATCTCTTGGTGATCGAGGCACGCGTTCACCATTATAGCTTGATTTCCCGACGCCGGGAAGCCACGGGGTTCCTCTTCCCACACTCTTGACTGCAGGAAACCAGAGGAATTAATTGAGAAGAATGAGGAGAAGGCTGCTCCCTGCGATGGAGCTTCTCGCCACCCCGGCCTCCTCGCCTCGGTGCCACTTATTTACTTGTTTGTTTGTACACTCCAGGCGGCGTTGTGATCTGGCTGAACCGGGGGCCCACTCGCCCGCTTTGTGCTGTGACTAACACAACTCAAACAAACTTGAATGGGTAAGTTAATTGGCTAATAACACAACAGACAACCCCAGAAGCAGGCCCTTCCGAGGAGGGAGTGTGCACTTGCGCCAGGAACACGGGCAGGATCCGGCCTGCAAAACAGAGCTCTGCACAAGGCATTTTGCAGCAGTTAAAACAACAGCCGAGCCAAGAAGAGCAGCCATTCACTGGCAAAGGAGAGGCTCATCGGGAGGAAGAAGAGCAAGGTGACAATGTGAGAGTGAGATGAAGGAGGTGGAAGAAGGAGGAGAGGAGGAGCAGGAGGAAGAGAAAGAGGAGGAATAAAGGAAGGGGAAGGAAGAAGGGAAGGAGAGAAAGGGGGTAGAGGAAGAAGAGAAGGAGGCAGAGGAAGAAAAGGAGAGGGAGAGGAAGAGGAGAGAAAGGGGGTAGAGGAAGAAGAAGAGTAGGAGAGCAGGGGGAAGAGATGAAGGAGAAGAAGAAAGAGGGGAAGAAGGAGAGGAAGGGGAGAGGAGAGAAGAGGAAGGGTGTAGAGGAAGGAAAAGAGAAGGAGAAGAAGAGCAGGGGAAGAGCTGAAGGAGAAGAAAGAAGAGGGGAAGAAGGAGAGGAAGAGAGGAGGGAGGAGAAGGAGGTAGAGGAAGAAAAAGAGAAGAAGAGCAGCAGAGGAAGGAGAAGGAGGAAGAGGGGAAGCAGGAGAGGAAGGAGGAGGAAAGGGGGAAGGAGAGGGAGGAAGAGGAAAGGAAGGAGAAAAAGGAAGAAGAGAAGGGGAGAAAGAAGGAAGAAGAAGGGGAGGAGGTAGAGGAAGAAGAGAAGGAGATGAGGAAGAGGGGAAGGAGAGGAAGGAGGAGGTGAAGGAAGAGGAGGAGAGGAAGGAGGAGGAAGAGGGGAAGGAGGTGGAGGAAAATGGGAAGGAGAGGTAGAAGAGGAGAGGAAGGAGAAGGAGGAAGAGGGAAAGGAGAGGAAGGAGGAGGAGGAAGAGGGAAAGGAGAGAGAGGAAGAGAGAGGAA
>JARBWK010000020.1:17167369-17211435 GCA_030556195.1 Anolis apletophallus
AATTGGTGCTATCATAAAAACATGGAAACGGTTAATTAACTTTTGCTTTTGGTGGGAGGGACATCCTGCTATAGTGAATATCACATCACCAATTCAACCTAGTTTGCGGCAGCCACAAAAACAAAGTTTCTGGAGTAAAGTAACTACTTTCAAAGTACAGTAGTTATATAGCATTATTATTATTATAGTATTATTATATTTATTATTATAATATAGTATTATTATTCGGAATACGGAAAGTCCCAGAGTGGCACAAGTTCCAGTGGAAGAACAACAATAAAATTATAGTATTATTATAATTATTATTATAGTATTATTATTATTATTTGGAAATCGGAAGTCCCAGAGTGGCACAAGTTCCAGTGGAATAACAACAATAAAATTATAGTATTATTATAGTATATTATTATTATTATTATTAGGAATTCAGAAGTCCCAGAGTGGCACAAGTTCCAGTGGAATAACAACAATAAAATTATAGTATTATTATAGTATATTATTATTATTATTATTATTAGGAATTCGGAAGTCCCAGAGTGGCACAAGTTCCAGTGGAATAACAACAACAATAAAATTATAGCATTATTATTATAGTATATTATTATTATTTGGAAATCGGAAGTCCCAGAGTGGCACAAGTTCCAGTGGAATAACAATAACAACAAGAAAATTATTATTATCCTGCTTTGCAGCAGCTGCAGAGCTGTTTGGGCTGGAAGTCAACCTGAAGGAAAGGGAAGTCCTCTACCAGCCCGCACCACAGGAAGAACACCATCATCCCCACGTCAGCATAGGCACATCTGTGCTTAAGTCCGTTCAGCCTGAAGAAAAGGGAAGTCCTCTACCAGCCCACACCACAGGAAGAACACCATCATCCCCACGTCAGCATAGGCACATCTGTGCTTAAGTCCGTTCAGCCTGAAGAAAAGGGAAGTCCTCTACCAGCCCGCACCACAGGAAGAACACCATCATCCCCACGTCAGCATAGGCACATCTGTGCTTAAGTCCCTTCAGCAGTTCACCTCCCTGGGAAGCATCATCTCTTCAGACGCCAAGATTGACAAAGAGATAGATCACAGATTAGCAAAGGCATAGAGTGCATTCGGAAGCCTTCACAAGAGAGTCTGGAGCAACAAGCACCTGAGGCAAAGCACCAAAATCAGTGTGTACAGAGCTATTGTACTGTCTATTCTCCTCTATGGGTCTGAAACATGGGTCACCTATCGCCAGCACCTACGACTCCTCGAACGCTTTCATCAGTGCTGTCTTCGCACAATCCTAAATATACACTGGACCGACTATGTGACGAATGTTGCTTTCCTTGAGATAGCAGGGATCACCAGCATTGAGGCCATGCTATTGAGAACACAGCTGCGCTGGGCAGGGCACGTCTCTAGGATGGAGGACCACAGCCTCCCAAAGACACTACTCTATGGTGAACTCGCAAGAGAGGCACCCCAAGGAAGAGAGATAAGGACTCCCTGAAACAACACCTCAGGCTCGGCCAGATTGATCACCAACAATGTTCCACCCTGGCCTCACATCGGGAGGCATGGAGACGCACTATCCACAATGCTGTGGCCTCTTTCGAGAAGACACGCCGAACGTGTCTCGACAACGCAAAAAGAACCGCAACTTGGAAACAACATCACCCAAGGAGACTTTCTGCTGTGCTTTCTGCAACCGAACTTGCCTATCTCAGATTGGCCTTTTTAGTCATCAACGCTCTTGTAAAAAGCGTGGGATGAGTCCTTCCTAAGAATCTTCGTTCGCGAAGTAATGCCGAGAGAGAGATTATTATATTTATTATTATAGTATAGTACTAGCTGTACCCGGCACGCGTTGCTGTGCCCTATGTTGGTGATGTGAGGAAGTCTGGGTATGTAAGTTGTGGAAATGATGTGAGCATGTTTGTTGTGTGTAGATATGTGTGTGTGTGTGAGTTTGTAGTTGTATGTGTGGTTTTTTTGGGGGGTGTATGTGTGTATGTGTGTTTATGTGTTTTGGGTTGTGTATGTGTATGTATGTGTATATATGGTAATGTGATGATTTGTGTGTGTATGTATTAGTGTGGATGTGGATGTGTTGGTGTGTAGATATATGTGTTTTTGTATGTTGTGGTGTATTTATATGTGTTTTTATGTTTTTGTGTTTATGTTGTGGTGTATTTTTGTGTGTGTGTATTTGTGTTGAGGAGGAGGCCGAAGAGGAGGCCGAAGGGCAGCCGCTCGATCTCCTTCCCCCGCGGCCCTCTCCTCGGGCAGTGGAGGAGAGGCGGTTGAGGGCTGTCCTACGCCGGCCGCCGCCTCCCTTCCACTGTCCGAAGAGGAGGCCGTAGGGAGAGAGACGGCGCGGCTCCCCCCGGCCTCGTTACCGGGCAGTGGAAGGGAGGCGGTGGGCGGCAGCGGAGAGGCCTCTGCCGCCTCTTTTCCGGTGGCCGAAGAGGAGGCCGAAGGGAACTGGCAACCCCTCTCCCTGTGGCCTCCTTCTTGGGGCTGCGGGAAGAGAGGCGGCAGAGGGCTCTCCTCCGCCGCCCGCCGCCTCCTTTCCGCTGTCCGAGGAGGAGGCCGCAGGGAGAGAGACGGCGCGGCTTCCCCCCGGCCCCATTCCCGGGCAGCGGAAGGGAGGTGGTGGGCAGCGGAGGAGAGGCCTCTGCCGCCTCTCTTTTCCGGTGGCCGAAGAGGAGGTCGAAGGGGGAACAGGGTATCTCTTTCCCTGCGGCCTCCTCCCGGCCAGTGGAAGAGAGGGGCGGGAGAGCGATAAGGGGGGGCGGAAGACCCGGGCACGGCTCCCGGGCGGCAGTGTAATGGAGGCTCACCCCTCGCCTCCGCCTCCCAGAAGGCTCAGCGCGGCTGCTCTGGCGTATTTCCTGTCCTGTCTCTGCCCTTCTTCCAAGTGAGCCGCGCGGAGCCTTCTGGGAGTTGTAGTCTTGTGGTTGCGGCGTTGT
Organism: Anolis apletophallus; assembly: GCA_030556195.1. Lineage (NCBI taxonomy): Eukaryota > Metazoa > Chordata > Lepidosauria > Squamata > Anolidae > Anolis > Anolis apletophallus. The sequence goes on from JARBWK010000020.1 coordinate 17,170,317, forward strand.
CCTTCGCCGTTTTGCTTGCTCTCCCGGTGTTGGGTCGTGCGGGCGGCATCGTGGCGGTGTCCTGTGTTGGTTAGCATGCGGGAAGCGGCGTGTGAGGCGGCAAAGGAGGCTGTTAAGGTAGCGGTGGTGTTGTGCTGGGTGGCGGTGGCACGGGCCGGTCGGATGTTGCGCATGCGTGTTATTGTGATGGTGTTCTGGCCATGTTGTGTGGGGCTGTTTGCGCATGCGTGTCAATGTTGTTTTTGGGGATGTTTTGGGGGTGTTCTGTTGGTTTTTGGGGTGTTTTAGTGGGTGGGTGATGTACCTCGGGGTGGGGATGAGTGGCCCTGGGTTTTGTTGTGTGTGTGGGAAATGTAGTTTTGGCGTGCATTTGCCCCGTTGCACGACCACTTCCCTTTTATATATATAGATTATTATTATTCGGAATTGGGAAGTCCCAGAGTGGCAGAAGTTCCAGTGGAATAACATGTATCATGCATTATCACAGACCTTAGAACCCAAGCTCAATTGATTCCAAACCATAACCAAGATGGAGCGTACCAACGGCAAGCCGTTCTACAGGCTAATGACACAGGAACCGGCAAGTTCTTCCGCCACCAGAGAGGCAGCAAGAACTACAACTAATGGCTATTGATGGAGACATCCTGCCACCGGCAGCTGGTCGTGAGCGGGTGACGCCCGTTCACGAGGCGGTGACGACCACCCCCGATAGAATCAAAACCCCATCCTTGCATGTCCTCATCACCCTTGCACAGCCTTATAGCAATGGTTCCCAATATTTCTTTTTGACCAGGGACCTCTTCTTCAGGGACCAGTTGGCCAGGGACCTCTTTGACCAGGGACCCCATTGACCAGGGACCTCTTGATCAAGGATCATTAATACCTCTTTGAAACCTCTTGATAGAATGACAAAAAACCAAAACATTGACCAGGGACCTCCTGATCAGGGATGTAACCAAGGACCTCTTTGGCCAGGGACCTTCTTCAGGGACCAGTTGTCCAGGGACCTCTTTGACCAGGGACCCCATTGACCAGGGACCTCTTGATCAGGGACCTCTTAACCAAGGACTTCTTTGACCAGGGACCTCTTGATCAGGGACCTAACCAAGGACCTCTTGGCCAGGGACCTCTTCTTCAGGGACCAGTTGTCCAGGGAACTCATAGACCAGGGACCCCATTGACCAGGGACCTCTTAACCAAGGACTTCTTTGACCAGGGACCTCCTGATCAGGGATCACTTAACCAAGGACCTCTTTGGCCAGGGACCTCTTCTTCAGGGACCAGTTGGCCAGGGACCTCTTTGACCAGGGACCCCATTGACCAGGGACCTCTTGATCAGGGATCACTTAACCAAGGACCTCTTTGACCACGAACCACATTGACCAGGGACCTCTTGATCAAGGATCACTTAACCAAGGACCTCTTTGACCAGGGACCTCTTGATCAGGGACCTCTTGATCAGGGATCACTTAACCAAGGACCTCTTTGACCAGGGACCACATTGACCAGGGACCTCTTGATCAGGGATCACTTAACCAAGGACCTCTTTGACCAGGGACCTCTTTGAACAGGGACCACATTGACCAGGGACCTCTTGATCAGGGATCACTTAACCAAGGACCTCTTTGACCAGGGACCACATTGACCAGGGAACTCTTGACCAGGGAACTCTTAACCAAGGACCTCATTGACCGGGGACCACATTGACCAGGGACCTCATTGACCAGGGAACTCTTTGACCAGGGACATATTGAACAGGAACCACATTGACCAGGGACCTCTTGATCTGGGACCTCTTGGCCTGAGACCTCTTTGACCAGGGACCACATTGACCAGGGATCTCTTGATCAGGGATCACTTGACTAAGGATCACGTTGACCAGGGGCCTCTTTGACCAGGGACCAGTTGGCCAGCGATCAGTTAGCCAGGGACTTCTTTGACCAGGGACCACAGTGACCAGGGACCACATTGACCAGGGATCACATTGACCAAGGACCACTTTGACCAGGGACATCTTGAACAGGGACTTCTTTGACCAGAGACCAGTTGACCAGGGATCTCTTGATCAGGAACCACGTTGACCAGGGACCTCTTTGATCAGGGATCACTTGACCAGGGATCACATTGAGCAGGGATCACGTTAATCAAGGGCCTCTTTGACCAGGGACATCTTGAACAGGAACCTCTTTGACCAGGCACCACATTGACCTCTTGATCTGGGACCATGTTGACCAGGGACCACATTGACCAGGGACCTCTTTGACCAGGGACCAGCTGGCCAGGGATCACGTTGACCAGGGTCACTTTGAACAGGGACCTCTTCGACCAAGACCACTTAACCAGGGACCTCTTGGCAGGGATCACATATGGCCAGGGACCTCTTTGACCAGGGAACAGTTGGCCAGGGATCTCTTGATCAGGGACCACATTGACCAGGGACCTCTTGATCAGGGATCACTTGACCAAGGACCAGTTGGCCAGGGATCACTTGATCAGGGGCCACATTGACCAGGGACCAGTTGGCCAGGGACCTCTTTGACCAGGGACTTCTTGATCAGGGATCACCTGAAGAGGGAACACGTTGACCAGGGACCTCGTTGACCAGGGACCTCGTTGACCAGGGATCACTTGACCAGGGACCACACTGACCATGGACCTCTTGATCAGGGATCTCTTGATCAGGGACCACATTGACCAGGGACCTCTTTTATCAGGGATCACTTGACCAGGGACCACATTGACCAGGGATCACGTTAACCAAGGACCTCTTTGACCAGGGACATCTTGAACAGGAACCTCTTTGACCAGGGACCACACTGACCTCTTGATCTGGGGCCACGTTGACCAGGGACCTCTTGACCAAAGACCATGTTGACCAGGAACCACATTGACCAGGGATCACTTGATCAGGGATCACTTGACCAGGGACCACATTGACCTCTTGATCTGGTACCAAGTTGACCAGGGACCTCGTGACCAAAGACCATGTTGACCAGGGACCACATTGACCAGGGATCACTTGACCAAGGACCTCTTTGACCAGAGACCAGTTGGCCAGGGACCACATTGACCATGGACCTCTTGATCAGGGACCACATAGACCATGGACCTCTTGATCAGGGACCACATTGATCAGGGATCTCTTGATCAAGGACCACGTTGACCAGGGACCTCTTTGACCAGGGACCAGTTGGCCAGAGACCTCTTTAACCAGGGACCTCTTGATCAGGTATCACCTGAAGAGGGGCCACGTTGACCAGGGACCACTTTGATCAGGGCCCACTCTCCAACATTAGTACCAGGAGGCTTACGAATCAGTTTTTGATGAACTTTAGATTTGGTTTGGTTATTTGGGGAGCGGACTCAGAAAACTGCATTGGCTAGACCACATCGGCTGATTCAGAAACCTCATTGGATAGACCACATCAGCTCTAGTGTCTGATCCAGAACTTATGCCACCCAATCACTGCCATCCGCTTGCCCACAGAAACCCATATTTAATCAGCTTTGGCACTAGAAGAGGGTTTCGCAAGACCGTCGCTCTTGTAGCAACGGTATAGTCACTGTGAGGCCCCGGACCCTATTTTAGTTCGTGTGGACCACTGCTAGTCCACGGACCACAGGTTGGGAACCACCGTCTTAAATCTCACTTCCGAGCCACCCTGATACTTGCGCCAGCCGTTGAGGCCGCACGCGAAGAGACAGATGTTGGCAGATGAGCCGGAGATGTTCTCATCTTTCAGGCTGGTGCTCGAGACGGGATTAAGGTTCTCACGCCTCTTCCCAGCAACACACAAGTCCCTTGCCTTTTCAAAGCACCATGTACGTGCAGCCTCCGAGTCACAAACATCCAACTTACAAACGACTCCTAGTTACAGACAGGGCTGAGACAATAGGAAGTGAGAGGGATCGACCCCTCGGAAGGGGAATTCAGTCAAAGAAGCAACTATTCTTTTTAAGTGCAGGCCTAGGTCTTGAGGCCTTGCGCCCAGTGTGCCGATCACCTCTGGGACCTCCATGATTGGGTTGTGCCAGTGACTTTGCAGTTCTATTATTATTATTTGTAAAATTAGCTGGTAATTTTGTCAGTACTGACAATTTTTAAGTGCAGGCCAAGGTCTTGAAGCCCTGCACCCAGTGTACCGATCACCACCGGGACCTCCAGGACTAGCGTGTGCAATTCTTTGCAATTCTACAATAATAATAATTATTATTCGCTACACAACAAGATCACTCTGCTGGCTGTTGTATTGGATCACACGTCAGACATTTCCCAAGTGTCTAGGACTGTGTAATGTATCAGCGCATAATGCGTGCAGATCTGAGTAGGGCGGCCTTTTGCACCTGACAGATGATAATATTGTCACTGATTGTTTTTAAGTGCAGGGCAAGGTCTTGAAGAACTGCACCCAGTGTGCCGATCACTACCGGGACCTCCGGGACTGGTTTGTGCCAGAGTCTTTGAATCTTTGCAGTTCTATAATAATAATAATAATAATAATAATAACTATTATATTATTAGCTACACAAATTATATTATTAGCTAAACAACAAGATCACTCCACTGGCTGTTGTATTGGATCACATGTCAGACATTTCCCAAGTGTCTAAGACTGTGTGATGTATGTGCGGATCCGAGTAGGGTGACCTTTTGCACCTGACAGATGGTAATGTTGTCAGTGCTGATTGTTTTTAAGTGCAGGCCAAGGTCTTGAAGAACTGCACCCAGTGTGCCGATCACTACCGGGACCTCCGGGACTGGTTTGTGCCAGAGTCTTTGAATCTTTGCAGTTCTATAATAATAATAATAATAATAATAACTATTATATTATTAGCTACACAAATTATATTATTAGCTAAACAACAAGATCACTCCACTGGCTGTTGTATTGGATCACATGTCAGACATTTCCCAAGTGTCTAAGACTGTGTGATGTATGTGCGGATCCGAGTAGGGTGACCTTTTGCACCTGACAGATGGTAATGTTGTCAGTGCTGATTGTGTTTATGTGCAGGCCAAGGTCTTGAAGAACTGCACCCAGTGTGCCGATGACCACCGGGACCTCCGGGACTGGCTTGTGCCAGAGTCTTTTCAGTTCTATAATAATAATAATAATAACTATTATTATATTATTAGCTACACAAATTATATTATTATTAGCTGCACAACAAGATCACTCTGCTGGCTGTTGTATTAGATCACATGTCAGATATTTCCCAAGTGTCTAGGACTGTGTGATGTATGTGCAAATCCGAGTAGGGTGGCCTTTTGCACCTGACAGATGGTAATTTTGTCAGCGCTGATTGTTTTTAAGTAATGGCCAAGGTCTTGAGGCACTGGACCCAGTGTGCCAATCACCACTGGGACCACCCCAACTGGCTTATGGCAGTATTATTACACAGCAAACAAGCTCACTCTGCTGGCTGTTGTATTGGATCACACATCAGACACTTCCCACGTGTCTAGGACTGTGTGGTGCATCTGTGGATAATGCGTGCAGATCCGAGTAGGGTGGCCTTTTGCATTTGATAGATGGCAATTTTGTCATCACTGATTGTTTTTAAGTGCAGGCCAAGGTCTTGAAGAACTACACCCAGTGTGCCGATCACTACCAGGACCTCCGGGACTGGCTTTTGCCAGAGTCTTTGCAGTTCTATAATATTAATAATAATAATAATTTATTATTATTATTAGATACACAAATTATATTATTATTAGCTACACAACAAGATCACTCTGCTGGCTGTTGTATTAGATCATACGTCAGACATTTCCCAAGTGTCAAGGACTGTGTGATGTATGTGCGGATCAGAGTAGGGTGGCCTTTTGCACCTGACGGGTGGCAATTTTGTCAGCGCCGATTGTTTTTAAGTGCAGGCCAAGGTTTTGAGGCACTGGACCAAAGTGTCCGTATTGGATCATGAGTCGGACACTTCCAAAGTGTCCGTATTGGATCACGCGTCAGACACTTCCGAAGTGTCCGTATTGGATCACGCGCCAGACACTTCCGAAGTGTCCGTATTGGATCACGTGCCAGACACTTCCAAAGTGTCCGTATTGGATCACGCGCCAGACACTTCGAAGTGTCCGTATTGGATCACGCGCCAGACACTTCCGAAGTGTCGTATTCGAAGTCGGACACTTCCAAAGTGTCGTACTGGATCACGCCAGACACTCCGAAGTGTCCGTATTGGATCACGCGCCAGACACTTCCGAAGTGTCCGTATTGGATCACGTGCCAGACACTTCCAAAGTGTCCGTATTGGATCATGCGCCAGACACTTCCGAAGTGTCCGTATTGGATCACGCGCCAGACACTTCGAAGTGTCCGTATTGGATCACGAGTCGGACACTTCCAAAGTGTCCGTACTGGATCACAGCGTCAGACACTTCCGAAGTGTCGTATTGGATCTGGCGCCAGACACTTCCGAAGTGTCCGTATCGAATCACGCGCCAGACACTTCCGAAGTGTCCGTATTGGATCACGCGTCAGACACTTCCGAAGTGTCCGTATCGAATCACGCGCCAGACACTTCCGAAGTGTCCGTATTGGATCACGCGCCAGACACTTCCGAAGTGTCCGTATTGGATCACGCGTCAGACACTTCCGAAGTGTCCGTATTGGATCACGCGCCAGACACTTCCGAAGTGTCCGTATTGGATCACGCGCCAGACACTTCCGAAGTGTCCGTATTGGATCACGCGTCGGACACTTCCAAAGTGTCCGTACTGGATCACGCGTCAGACACTTCCGAAGTGTCCGTATTGGATCACGCGCCAGACACTTCCGAAGTGTCCGTATTGGATCACGTGCCAGACACTTCCAAAGTGTCCGTATTGGATCACGCGCCAGACACTTCCGAAGTGTCCGTATTGGATCACGCGCCAGACACTTCCGAAGTGTCCGTATTGGATCACGAGTCGGACACTTCCAAAGTGTCCGTACTGGATCACGCGTCAGACACTTCCGAAGTGTCCGTATTGGATCACGCGCCAGACACTTCCGAAGTGTCCGTATCGGATCACGCGCCAGACACTTCCGAAGTGTCCGTATTGGATCACGCGTCAGACACTTCCGAAGTGTCCGTATTGGATCACGCGCCAGACACTTCCGAAGTGTCCGTATTGGATCACGCGCCAGACACTTCCGAAGTGTCCGTATTGGATCACGCGTCGGACACTTCCGAAGTGTCTAGGACTGCGTGACGTATCGGTGGATAATGCGTGTCGATCCGAGTTGGGTGGCCTTTTGCAGCAAGGTGGGTGAGAAGTGATACAACGGAGCGGGGAGGTCACAACACACAGTGTGGGTCGTGCAGCTCTTTTCCCGACACTCTCGTAACGCATACCCGGGCTGGAAATGTTTAAATACAGCTCGGCCATGCATTCTCGATGCTCATCATCCCCACCCTTCCCCTCTCCGAGTGTTGTCGGCCGCCCCATCTGCTTGCCACACACACACACGACACACACAAACGCACAAAATGGTGCAATACTAAAGAGGCAGGGCGGCATATCCCAGGCAGGCAGGCAGGCAGGCAGGCGGGCAGACTGCGACAATTCCTGGATCAGTATTCCCTCTCCATCGGAGCAGCCAGGCTCGGGCGAAGAGGCGAAGGAAGAGAAGCCGTTCCTCCCGCTTGGAAAGCACCCCTCCCTTCCTCTCTCCACCCAGTCTAGCCTCTCTGCAATATGACAAATGCAGAATCTTCTGGAACGACTTGATACTGCCTCCCACCACGGCTTTGTTTGCGAGATCAGAGCCAAAGATGTCCTTTTCCCTGGCTCGCCGGACCCTCCCCAAAAGGCGGCACGCGAGGGAAAGAAAGGGCAGCTCCATGTTACCTCCTGGGTGGACACCAAATATGCCCCATATCCTCGACGCGTTGTGTAACACATCCATATGTCTCGTCGCAACCATTGTTCCTAGGTAGGGAGACCTTGGGGAGACACAAAGACCCCCCACCCCACCCCTGGCATGAATAGCGCACAAGCCCAACCACAAAGCTCCCTGTCAAAAGCGAGGGAGACCCAGAGAAAGACGAAAGTGCGAAACAAACCCAGCCCTCCAAGGCAGGCGTATCTCGCCCAAAGAGCTACGGGTTTGCAAAGAGAGGCTACATATATATAGTCTATGCCAAATTCTAATCGTAATGCCTTACTCCCCACCCTGTACAAAGGGAAGGAAGGAAGGGGAGGTCTGGTTGAATCAGACAGACAGAGTGACAGACAGATGTGTGAGAGAGAATATATATGAATGTGTGTATTTATGTGTATATATTCCGTACGTGCACGTGTATATATAATTATATATATATAGAGAGAGTATATATGTGTGTGATAGAGTATATATGTATTACTGTATGTCAATGTATGTGTGTATATATACCATATGTGAATGTGTATATGTGTCTGTGTGTGTGAATATATATATATATGTATATATATGAGTATGTATCTATGTATGTGTATATATGTGTGTATGACTATATATGTATGTGGGTATATATACCATATATGTGTGTGTGAGAGAGAGTATATATGTACGTATGTCAATATATGTGTATATATACCATATGTGCATGTCTGTATATATATATATATATGAATATGTATCTATGTATGTGTATATATGTGTGTGTGACTATATATGTATGAGGGTGTATATACCATATGTGTGTGAGAGAGTATATATGTATGTAAATGTATGTGTGTATGACTAGATATGTATGTGGGTATATATATCATATATGTGTGTGAGAGAGAGTACATATATATGTATGTCTATGTATGTGTGTATATATACCATATGTGCATGTGTGTGTATATATATATGAGTATGTATCTATGTATGTGTATATATGTGTGTATGACTATATATGTATGTGGGTATATATACCATGTGTGTGAGAGTATATATGTATGTATGTCATTGTATGTATGTATATACACCGTATGTGCATGTGTATATGTGCGAATATGTATCTATGTGTGTATATGTGTGTATGACTATATATGTGAGAGAGTATATATGTATGTCAATGTATGTGTGTATATATACCATATGTGTGTGTATATATGAGTATGTATCTATGTATGTGTATATATGTATGACTATATATGTATGTGGGTATATATACCATATGTGCATGTGTGTATATACAGTACTGTATGTGCATATGTACATACAGTATATGTATGACAGTATATACTGTATGTATATATGTGTGTATATACCATATGTGTGAGTATATACATATATATGTGTGTATCATAGGTGCATGTGTGTATATATGTTTGTGTATTATGCATATATATATATGACTGTGTGTGTCCATATGTATGAGTATATATGTATGAGTGTGTATACGTATGTCCAGTGTGTGTATATATATAAACACACACACATAGATATATGCACTAAAGGCCACCAACGGTCCTGTCTTCAGGCGGCTTCAGCCTGAAGTTGGCAATGGCGGTGGGTGGGGTTGCAGAGGCCTGGGAGGTGGGAACCGGGACTGAACGAACGAATGGGGAGCGGTGGCAGGGAGTGGCACTGCCCAAGCGCCAGATTGGGGGGGGGACCAACAAGAAAAAGGGAAAAAAAGCACAGCAGCACCCACTGGATCCCTCCCATTTCTGAAACAGAGGGGTCAGCCGCCCAAAAGGACACAAAGGCAGCCCTTAAACACACACACACATATATGGTGGGAGTGGGGGGGCTCTTTAACTAGGCCCAATGATAAAGCAGGATTCTTCCTCCTCCTCTTTCCATCAGAGACAATGACTTCGCGAAGATGACAAAGCAACCCAGTTTCCGCCATACCGGGGGAAAAAAGGGAAGCCGTGCCTACGATGCTCAAGCACATTAGACCAGACGCCTTTCATTTTTCGAGCCCCGAAAGAGGGGAAGAGAGAAGAGAGGGGGGTCTTTGTATTCTCCCCACCACGAAACCCTTTGGGTTTGATCCTTTCCTTCCTTTTAGGCGTGGCACGGCAAGGGAGGAGCCGCAAAGAGAACCACACGGGGGGTCCTGGCGCCGTGGCACCTTCCGGGAAGGAATGCAGCAAAGGAGGGACGGACACGGACAGGAAAATACCCCCAAAATCCAGGCCAAAATAGCCCATTTCTGGACATACGTCCCATAAGGAGTTGGGCAGCGAGGGAGGCATTAGAAGCATTGCGATGTGTTCCCTCCTTCCTTCCTTTCCCCTTCCAAAAAAGAGGAGATGATTCATCACCGAGATGGGCTTTTTTTCGTACTGTCATGGTACCATATCGGATCGGAACACATGCATCGGCGGGAGGGAGAAGGGAATGAGGGCATCGCAGTGCATAATGCCCTCGTTGGAAACAAAAAAAGTGTCGTAAATAGACGCAGTTTCTCCCAAGTGCCTTCCTCTACCCAAAGATGTCTATGTGTGGAAAATATTGATTTCTATTGTTGTCTATTGTGAGTCTAAACTCAAGCCAGACAACTATATAATCCATTTCTTCTCATATATATATAAATATATAGATATAGGTAGGTAGATATAGATATATATACACACACACACACATATGAATAGGAGTCTAGCTTGCTTTTCATATAGATAAGATATATAGAGATAATATAGATATATATATACATACATACACACGTATGAATAGGAGTCTAGCTCACTTCTCATAAAGATATATAGATACATATACACATATGAATAGGAGTCTAGCTTGCTTCTCATATATATAGAGATAGATATATACATACACATATGAATAGGAGTCTAACTCACTTCTTATATAGATAGATGGATGGATGGATATATTGATGCTTCTAATACATACACACACATATGAATAGGAGTCCAGCTTGCTTCTCAAATAGAGATATATACATACATACACACATATGAATAGGAGTCTAGCTCACTTCACACACACACACACACACATATATATACATACACACATATGCATATAGATATATACATACATATGAACAGGAGTCTAGCTTGTTTCTCAAATAGATATATACATACACACATATGAATAGGAGTCTAGCTCACTTCATGTATATATATATATACATACAGTATATATATATATACACACACACATATATATACACACACACATATATATACACACACACATATGAATAGGAGTCTAGCTCACTTCATGTATATATATATACACATACAGTATATATATATATACACACACACATATATATACACACACACATATGAATAGGAGTCTAGCTCACTTCATATATATACACACATATACTATATATACATACATATATATCCACATATATATATCAATACACATACACACATATGAATAGCTTGCTTCTCATATATAGATAGATAGATAGATAGATAGATATTGATAGATATATGCATACATACACAGATATGAATTGGAGTCTAGCTCACTTCATATATATATATACACACACATATATATCAACACACACATACACACATATGAATAGGAGTCTAGCTTGCTACTCAAATATATATATAGAGATATTGATAGATATATGCATACATACACAGATATGAATAGGAGTCTAGCTCACTTCATATATATATATATACACACACACACACATATATATCCACACACACATACACACATATGAATAAGAGTCTAGCTCGCTTCTCAAATATATATAGATATTGATAGATATATGAATACATACACACATATGAATAGGAGTCCAGCTCGCTTCTGATAGATAGATAGATAGATAGATGGATGGATGGATGGATGGATGGATAGAGAATAGGAGTGCCGCTCACTTCCAAGCCCACCGACATTTCCTTTCTCTCATATTCTAATTGTTCGCCTTCCAAATAAAAGAACGCTTCTTCTCCCCATTTTTCCCCCATGGAAGGACTCACCGGCTGCCACCTTTTCCATGCAATATTCCTGACCTTCCCCATATACACACACACACATAGGAATCAGAACCAAATCCAATGTCTTGAACGAAATCTACCAATCCCTTTCAAACCAATATAAATGACAACAACAGCCCAGTTTGTGTCATATTGGAAGAGTAGTACGGCACTCGTAAAAAAAATGGCTGGGCATTCTGTCTTTCCATCCGATCTTTGCACAACCTCTCCTTTTTGCTACATTTACCATATTTATAAATATATGCTTGCCATGACAATAGCACCCCTTCCCTTCTTTGGATATCACTCTTATCTTTTCCATTTGCATCGCTCTCTTTTTCCCTCTGTTCTTGCCTCTCTGTGTTACGTTTGAGGGTATCCATATATGCATATGTAGTGTGTGCAGACCAACACCTATACGTGGACCTATATGTGTGTATACCTCTCTATGTGTATATATACATATGCATGTGTGTGCGTGCAGACCAACACCTCTATATGTGGACCTAGATGTATGTATATACCCCCCTATATATATGGGGGTGTCTATATATAGATGTGTGTGTAGACCAACATCTATATGTGAATCTATATACTGTATGTGTATACCTCTCCCTCTCCTCTCTCTCTATATATGTAGTATCTATGTGTACATGTGTGTGTGCAGACCAACACCTATATGTTAACCTATATATACATATACTCCCCCTCTCTCTATATATGGGGCATCTATATATACTTTATGTATAGGCAAACACCTATATGTAGACCTATGTATTCATATACCTCCCCCCCTCTATATATATCCCTATGGGGGCATCTATATATACATATGTTTGTGTGCAGACCAACACCTATATGTCAAAGCTATATACATATACTCCCCCTCTCTCTATATATGGGGGCATCTATATATAGACTAACACCTATATGTAGAGATATGTATTCATATACCTCCCTCTCCCCCCTCTATATATATCCCTATGGGGGCATCTATATATACATATGTTTGAGTGCAGACCAACACCTATATGTAAATCAATATATGTGTATACCCCTCTCTAAATATATATGCATACATTACACATAATATATACATGTGTATATGTAGATAGATTAAAATGTATGTATGTGTGTGTATATATATATGTGATATATGTGTGTGTGTGTGTGTATGCATTTATGTATATTATATGTGTGTGCATGTGTAGGTGAGTATGTATATCCCAAAATACATGGAGTAAATTTGAACTAAATGTACCTTTAGTTGCAAAATACTTATTATATAGATAGATATAGGTTTAATATAATATACAATACGAGTTTGCTAATTGTTCCCATTTATGGAGACTTATAGGCCACCCTATACATATGTATATATCTATGTAAGTTAAATATGTGTAATACTTATGCAGGTATATGTGTATGTGCAGATTAAATACAGGTGTGTCTATAGATGCATGTATGTGCATATTGAAGCATATTAAAGATACGTATGTATATATAGGTACATATATAAGTGTGCATACACATACTGTTTATAAGTGTGTGTGTGTGTGTGTGTGTGGTAGACATTAATATTTACTATATAATGACAACTTAAAACTAATAAGATATCAATACCCTAGAAACCTATACATTAATACACAGAAATCTATAAATATCCCAGAAAATCTATACATTAATGCCCCAGAAACCAATAGATATTAATAAACCAGAAATTAATATATATTAATACCCCCTAGAAATCAATATATATTAATACCTCAGAAATTCATATATATTTATCCCAGAAATTAATATACACTATATTCACCTCAAAAAAATCTATAGGAATAACCCAGAAATTAATATATATTTACCCCAAAACTCAATATATATTAATAGCTCTGAAATTAATATATATTTGTCAATATTAATATATATTTGTCTTAAAAATCAATATATATGAATAACCCCAAAATTAATATATATATATATATGAATAACCCAGAAATTAATATATATTTATCCCTAATATTAATATATATTTACATCAAAAATCAATATAAATGAATAACTCAGAAATTAATATATATTTATAATTGATATTAATATATATTTAACTAAAAAATCAATATATATGAATAACCCAGAAATTAATATATATTAATCCCTAATATTATTATATATTTACCTGAAAAATCAATATATATATGAATAACCCAGAAATGAATATATATTTCTCTAATATTAATATATATTTACATAAAAAATCAATATATATGAATAACTGAGAAATCAATATATATATTTATCCCAGAAATTAATATATATTTACCTGAAAAATCAATATATATATGAATAACTCGGAAATTAATATACATTTATCCCTAATATTAAATTTTTTATATATATATATTACATAATATATATATTCAATATATATGAATAGGTCTGAAATTAATATATATATCCCTGATATTAATATATATTACTACCCCATAAATTAATATATATATCCCTGAAATTAATATATATTTACTTGAAAAATCAATATATAGGATATATATATGAATAACTCAGAAATAAATATATATTTATCCCTGAAATTAATATATATTTACCCCCAAAATCAATATATATATGAATAACCCAGAAATTAATATATATTTATCCCTAATATTAATATAGATTTTGTATATTTAATATATATTAATCCCAAAAAATCAATATATATATGAATAACCCAAAATTAATATATATATTTATCCCTAATATTAATATATATATTATCCCTGAAATTAATATATATTTACCCCCAAAATCAATATATATATGAATAATCCAAAAATTAATATATATTTATCCCTAATATTAATATATTAATATATTAATATATATTAATATATATTAACCCCAAAAAATCAATATATATGAATAACCCAAAATTAATATATATATTTATCCCTAATATTAATATATATTTATCCCTGAAATCTATATATAGATGAATAACCCAGAAATTAATATATATTTATCCCTAATATTAATATATTAATATATATTAATATATACAGTATTTACCCCAAAAATCAATATATATGAATAACCCCAGAAATTAATATATTTACTTGAAATATATATATAGATGAATAACCCAGAAATTAATATATATATTTATCCCTAATATTAATATATATTTAATATACATTAATAATATATATTTACTCCCAAAATCAATATATATGAATAACCCCAGAAATTAATATATATTTACTTGAAATATATATATATATATGAATAGCCCAGAAATTAATATATATATTTATCCCTAATATTAATATATATTTAATATACATTCATAATATATATTTACTCCCAAAATCAATATATATGAATAACCCAAAATTAATGTATATTTACCTGAGAATATATGTCTATTAATAGCCCTGAAATTCCTATTTATTTACCCCTGAAATCAATATATATATCAATATATCCCAGAAATCAATGTATAGCTGAATGTATGTCAGTGCAGGACCAAGGGGGCCAAAACCGAGGCGGGCGGGCCCTTCTGCGGCTTGCTCCCCAGGGGCAAAACTACTCACGTTCTTCATGGCCGCGGCCATGTCGTCGTAGCGCTCAGCCTGCTCGGCCAGCCGGGCTTTCTGCACCAGCTGCTCGCGGTCCACCATCTTTCCGGCTTCGGGCGGGGTGGAAATACAGAGGGGTAGGGAGGCAAATGTTGATCAAAAATTCAAAATATCAGAAGATCGGAGATTTCTCGCCCGACCGAGCCGCTCGGAGGGAGGAACACAAAACCAACCGAGAGAGAGAGAGGAGAAAAAGAGCAAGCGGGCGATTTGATTGGCTGAGAAGGAGAGGCAGAGGCAGGCAGAGACGGAGAGCGCGCACAAGCTTCCTTCCCCGCTCGCGCCGCGGCTGCTCTGACGGCTGCGGCGGCGCAGCGAAGGCGGCGGCGCCCCCGTGCGCATGCGCGGCCCTCCTGCGAAACAGAAGCCCCGCCTCTTTTCCTCTCTGGAGAGCCACGCCCTCCTCGAAAAGGCTCCCTCCCTCGCCCCGTGCGCAAAGCACGACGGGAGTTGGAGTTTTATTTCCGAACCCTAGCCAGGCGCTCGGAGTGGAAGCCGCGGCGGGGAGGAACTGCATATCCCAGAAAGCCACGCGCGCTTCTTTAGGTCTTAAGCTACACATGGCCCTTAGACTGAGGTCCCTTTCCAACTCTAGATATTACTATTATAATATTATTATATATTATCTTATAATTATATTCTAATACATAATATTATAACACTATATTATCATATATTATAATAATATTCTAATACTATATTATCATATAATTATATTCTAATACACAATATTATAACACTATATTATACTGTATATTATAATTATATTCTAATACATAATATTCTAATACTATATTATCATATATTATAATTATATTCTAATACATAATATTATACTATATTATCATATATTATAATTATATTCTAATACATAATATTATAACACTATATTATCATATATTATAATTATATTCTAAATACTAATAATAATATAATACTATATTTATCATATATCTAATACATAATATTATTCTAATACATAATACATATAACACTATATTATCATATATTATAATTATATTCTAATATTATCATAATATAATACTATATTATCATATATCATAATTATATTCTAATACATATTATCATATATTATACTAATTATATTATACATAATATATAATTATAATTATATTTTAATACATAATATAACACTATATTATCATATATTATAATTATATTCTAATACATAATATTATATTATATATTTATACATAATATATACTATATCATATATTATAATTATATAATACATAATATTCTAACACTATATTATTATCATATATTCTAATTATATTCTAATACATATTCTATAATACTATATTATCATATTATCATATATAATTATATTTTTAATACATAATATATATCATAACTATATTATCATATATCATAATTATATTCTAATACATAATATTATAATACTATATTATCATATATTATATTCTAATTATATTCTAATACATAATATTATAATACTATATTATCATATATTATAATTATATTCTAATACATAATATAACACTATATTATCATATATCATAATTATATTCTAATACATAATATTTATACTATATTATCATATATTCTAATTATATTCTAATACATACTATTATAATATAGTACTATAATACTATATTATAATATATTATATATTATAGTTACTATTATATTATATTATAATTATACTATAATACATATAATATAAAGCTATATAATAATCTATAACATATTATAGTTAGTATAATATTATAATATATTATAATTACAGTATATTCTAATAAAAATATTATAATATAAAACTATAATACTATATTATAATATAATATATATTATAATTACTACTGTATTATATTATAATTATATTATAATATAAAACTATATTATAATATATTATAGTTAGTATAATATTATAATTATATTTGAATACAAAATTATAGCACTCCAGGGAGGCCAAAACTGCGATCCTTTAAACTGCGGATATGGAAACCCCTCTGTTCCCCATATCCATGATTCTTTAAACCGTGGATACAGAAACCCCTCTGATCCTTGTATCCACGATTTTTGAAACCGCAGATACAGAAACCCCTCTGATCCTTGTACCCGCAATTCTTTAAACTGCAGATACAGAAACCCCTCGGATCCCCGTATCCACGATTCCTTAAACCGCAGATACAGAAACCCCCTGATCCTCGTATCCGCGATTCCTTAATTCGTAATAGTTTTTTATTAGGTGTTTTCCATTTTTCACATAGGGTGGGGTAGGAAAAGAGACGGACACCATAGGGGAGGAGGGGAGAAAGGGCGGGGAGGGGGGGTAGTGGGTGGGCGTAAGGGTTGGCAGCTTGGGGTAGGGGGTAGGAAAGGGGTAAACATATAAAACAAGCGAGGGTTACTTCCAAAGAAAAGTGAAAAGGAGGTTGTATAGGGGTATTCTCAAAAATTGTTACAATTGTTTCAGGTAGTCCATTGGTCAAAGTTGTTGGTGTATACAGTCTTATACTATGTTTCATATATCTCATTTAGGTCAACAGTAAATTTTGGGTAGTGTTTTTGTATATATGCTTTAAAGTTCGTCCAGTCCGTTATTTTCTTTCTGCCCATCAATTTTTGGTTTAGAGAGTCCATCTGAATTGTCTCTAATACTTTTAGTGTCCATTCTTCCAGGTCCGGTATAGTGTCTCTTTTCCAGTGTCGTGCTAGTGTAATACGGCCACAAGCACTCAGCATAAAGAATATTCTTTCTTGATTTCTGTTCAGGCTCGGATTGGAAAGCCCCAATAGATAGTTCTGCGGGTCCATACAAAATGTAACTTTCATTATTTCCTGCATTTCCTTATGGATGTTCTCCCAGTATCCGCGATTCCTTAAACCGCAGATACAGAAACCCCTCTGATCCTCGTATCTGCAATTCTTTAAACCACAGATACAGAAACCCCTCTGATCCTCGTATCTGCGATTCCTAAAACCGCAGATACAGAAACCCCTCTGATCCCCGTATCCACGATTCCTTAAACCGCAGATACAGAAACCCCTCTGATCCTCGTATCTGCAATTCTTTAAACCACAGATACAGAAACCCCTCTGATCCTCGTATCTGCGATTCCTTAAACCACAGATACAGAAAACCCTCTGATCCCCGTATCCACGATTCCTTAAACCGCAGATACAGAAACCCCTCTGATCCTCGTATCCGCAATTCTTTAAACCACAGATACAGAAACCCCTCTGATCCTCGTATCTGCGATTCCTTAAACCACAGATACAGAAAACCCTCTGATCCCCGTATCCACGATTCCTTAAACCGCAGATACAGAAACCCCTCTGATCCTCGTATCCGCAATTCTTTAAACCACAGATACAGAAACCCCTCTGATCCTCATATCTGCGATTCCTTAAACCACAGATACAGAAACCCCTCTGATCCTTGTATCCACGATTCCTTAAACCGCAGATACAGAAACCCCTCTGATCCTCGTATCCGCAATTCTTTAAACCGCAGATACAGAAACCCCTCTGATCCCCGTACCCGCAATTCTTTAAACCGCAGATACAGAAACCCCTCGGATCCCTGTATCCACGATTCCTTAAACCGCAGATACAGAAACCCCTCTGATCCTTGAACCCGCAATTCTTTAAACCACAGATACAGAAACCCCTCTGATCCTTGTATCCACGATTCCTTAAACCGCAGATACAGAAACCCCTCTGATCCCCGTACTCTGATCTTTAAACCGCAGATACAGAAACCCCTCTGATCCCCGTACCCACAATTCTTTAAACCGCAGATACAGAAACCCCTCGGATTCCCCATATCTGCGCTTCTTTAAACCGCGAATACAGAAACCCTTTGATCCTTGTATCCACGATTCTTTAAACTGCGGATACAGAAACCCCTCTGATCCTTGTATCCGCAATTCTTTAAACCGCAGATACAGAAACCCCTCTTATTCCCGTATCTGCGATTCTTTAAACTGCGGATACAGAAACCCCTGTTATCCCCATATCCGCGATTCTTTAAACCGCAGATACAGAAACCCCTCTGATCCCCCGTATCCGCGATTCAACAGATCGACGTAAAATGTGATATATTGCGTGTATTCGATATGTCAGCTTTGCGGGCATCAAGGCATTGTGACTTTCATCCTTCTCAGCTGAGACGAAATAAACAGCTCGGTGGCATCTTCTTCCACTTGGTGAGACTTATTTGGGGAAGGGAAATTGGGTGTTCCGGGCTCGCCAAGGTAGCGAATCCTCCTTAGTGGATCCTCGGTGCTTCTGCCTTCTCTGGGGCCAGCCCTCCTAAATTCCTGTTCGATATCAAGATGGCCACCCAAGCCTCTGCTTCAAATGTTTCCGAATATCGAGGTGGCATTTGAGCATAGGGCCAATGGCTTTTCCAGGGCCGTTTGTTTACCACCACACCTGGATGAGCATTTAGTTATTAATCATTCATTAATAGTGTATTTATTATTAATTAACCCAGGACGATGGGCGTCCAAGGGTCCAGGTGGCAGGGGGCGTCCCCGGCTGTGATGCTGTCGCCCAAACATCTGTCAAATTGCCCCATTGTGTTGCTTCTTCCTTTTGTCTTTGCACCGTCCAATCCCAATGGGTTTAAAAGGGATGGACATCTAGTCCAACCTTATTATTATTATTATTATTTTCAATCTGTGGTCATTTTGGAGGTGCAAAGGCCTAAGATTGGAAGGGATCCCCAAAGGCCATCTAGTCCAACATTATTATTATTATTATTATTATTATTATTATTATTATTATTATTTTCAATCTGCGGTCATTTTGGAGGTGCAAAGGCCTAAGATTGGAAGGGATCCCCAAAGGCCATCTAGTCCAACATTATTATTATTATTATTATTTTTAATCTGCGGTCATTTCCGATGTGCAAAGGCCTAGGATTGGAAGGGATCCCCAAAGGCCATCTAGTCCAACATTATTATTATTATTATTATTTTCAATCTGCGGTCACTTCGGAGGTGCAAAGGCCTAGGATTGGAAGGGACCCCCAAAGGCCATCTAGTCCAACATTATTATTATTATTATTTTCAATCTGTGGTCATTTTGGAGGTGCAAAGGCCTAAGATTGGAAGGGACCCCCAAAGGCCATCTAGTCCAACATTATTATTATTATTATTATTATTTTCAATCTGTGGTCATTTTGGAGGTGCAAAGGCCTAAGATTGGAAGGGATCCCCAAAGGCCATCTAGTCCAGTGTTTTTCAATCAACATTTTTTTGAGCCTAAGATTGAAGGCACAGGCCATTTTTACATTTACCAAATCCTGGGGCACACCACCAACCAAAATGACACAAAATGACACTCTAACACAGTCATACATAGAGTTAATATGTTTTAAAATGTATTTATACACTCCGTGTGAAATCTGGGCCTCTTTCGAGGAACACAACATAGATATCCTGGCAGGAATGGCAGAAAGACACCAACTTCCCACACAGAACTCCCATGACCAAGAGAAAATGCTAGAAGAGTTTGGTGGGCATTGACCTTGAGTTTTGGAGTTGTAGTTCACCTATGTCCAGAGAGCACTGTGGACTCAAACAATGTTGGATCAGGACCAAACTTGGCATGAATACTCAATATGCCCAAATGTGAACACAGATGGATTTTGGGGAAAATAGACTTTGACATTTGGGAGTTACAGTTTCTGGGATTTATAGTTAACACACAATCAAAGAGCATCCTGAACTCTTGCAACAATGGAATTGAACCAAACTTGGCATATTGAACCCTCATTACCAACAGAAAGTACTGAAAGGGTTTGCTTGGGAATTGAAGGGATCCCCAAAGGCCATCTAGTCCAACCCTTTTCAATCTGCAGTCACTTCGGAGGTGCAAAGGCCTAGGACAGAGCCGAGGCTGGGTGGCCATCTGTCTGGAGTGATTGGATGGTGCCTTCTTTTGCCACTGTGTGCTCATGCTCAGCCTGTGGTTGAGTAACACTCCGACTATCCTTTCTCTCTCCAGGAGGAAGGAAAGAGGAGCAGCCATTGGACGGCAGCACCCATTCCCCAGCCCACATTGCATGACGGCAAGGAGGCATGCGCTGGCAGCACTGCTGCTGCATTGCAGCGCAAGTGGCGCTCTCCCTTCTTTCGAAGGAGCCGTGAGCCAGCAAAGCAGCGGGGAAGCAGGCCTGAACAGACTGGAAGAAGGGAGGGCGGCCTCAGGCATTCCCAGGCCTTGGGCGGCCCTTCGGATGCACATTTTGGTGCACATTTCGAAACTAAATATATCGGATTTTTGCAGAATTTCTCAGGATTTGAGAAAGTTAATGGCCTCCACCTCACAAATATAGATGGCTCTGGGACGATGGTTCTCATCTCCATTTCTAAGCCCAGGAGCCAGCGTTGTCCCTAGACACCTCCAAGGTCATGTTGCCAGCATGGCTGCATGGAGTGGCATTACCTTCCCACAGATGCAGTACCTATCGATCTTCTCTCATTTGCATGTGGTCGAACTGCTAGGTTGGCAGAAGCTGGGACTAACAGCAGGAGGTCACTCCGCTCATCGGATTCGAACCGGCAACCTTTCGGTCAGCAAGTTCAGCAACTCAGCAGTTTAACCCACCATGCCTCCTGGGCATGGCTGTAAGGAGCACCGTTACCTTCCCGCAGGCGCAGTCCCTATGGATCTACTCCCATTTGCATGTTGGCGAACTGCTAGGTTGGCAGAAGCTGGGGCTAACAGCGGGAGCTCATCCTGACCCGCAGATTTGAACTGCCAAGCTTCAGGTCAACAAGTTCAGCAGCTCAGCGGTTTAACCTGTTGAGTCACCGCAGCTCCAAAATCTCATTGGCTTTTGGGGCATGTCACACCGCTCCCCGGATTCGAACCTGCGACCGTTGGGTCGGCAAGTGCAGCAGATCAGCGGTTTAACCCACTGCGCCACCATGCATCCAAAATCGCATTGGATTTTTGGGCATGTCACGCCACTCTCCAGATTCGAAACTGCGACCTTTAGGTCGGCAAGTGCAGCAGCTCAGTGGTTTAACCCGCTGCGCCACCATGCACCCAAAATTGCATTGGCTTTTTGGGCATGTCACACCGCTCCCCGGATTCGAAACTGCGACTTTTGGGTCAGCAAGTGCAGCAGATCAGCGGTTTAACCCGCTGCACCACCATGCACTCAAAATCGCTTTGGCTATTTGGGCATGTCACAGCGCTCCCTGGACTTGAACCTGCAACCTTTGGGTCGGCAAGTGCAGCAGATCAGCGGTTTAATACACTGCCCCACCATGCACCCAAAATCACATTGGCTTTTGGGGCATGTCACGCCGCTCCCCGGATTCGAACCTGCGACCTTTGGGTCTGCAAGTGCAGCAGATCAGCAGTTTAACCCGCTGTGCCACCATGCACCCGAAATCTCATTGGCTGTTTGGGCATGTCACGCCGTTCCCCGGATTCGAACCTGTGACCTTTGGGTCGGCAAGTGCAGCAGGTCAGCGGTTTAACCCACTGCGCCACCATGCACCCAAAGCCGCATTGGCTTTTTGGGCATGTCATGCTGTTCCACAGATTCGAAACGGCGACTTTTAGGTCGGCAAGTGCAGCAGATCAGTGGTTTAACCTGCTGCTCCACCACGGCTCCAAAATCGCATTGGCTTTTGGAGCATGTCACACCGCTCCCTGGATTCGAAACTGCGACCTTTGGGTCGGCAAGTGCAGCAGGTCAGCGGTTTAACTCACTTTGCCACCATGCGCCCAAAATCGCATTGGCTTTTTGGGCATGTCACACCGCTCCCTGGATCCGAACCTGCGACCTTTGGGTCAGCAAGTGCAGCAGATCAGCGGTTTAACCCGCTGTGCCACTATGCACCCAAAATTGTATTGGCTTTTTGGGCATGTCACGCCCCTCCCCGGATTCAAACCTGCCACCTTTGGGTCGGCAAGTGCAGCAGATCAGCGGGTAAACCCGCTGCACCACCATGCACCCAAAATCGCATTGGCTTTTTGGGCATGTCACGCCGCTCCCCGGATCCGAACCTGCAACCTTTGGGTCGGCAAGTTCAGCAGATCAGCTGTTTAACCCGCTGCGCCACCATGCACCCAAAATCGCATTGGCTTTTTGGGCATGTCACGCCGCTCTCCGGATTTGAACCTGCGACATTTGGGTCGGCAAGTTCAGCAGATCAGCGGTTTAACCCGCTGCGCCACCATGCACCCAAAATCGCATTGGCTTTTTGGGCATGACACGCCGCTCCCCAGATTCGAACCTGCGACGTTTGGGTCGGCAAGTGCAGTAGATCAGTGGTTTAACCCGCTGCGCCACCATGCACCCAGAACCAAATTGGCTTTTGGGGCATGTCACGCCGCTCCCCAGATTCGAACCTGCGACCTTTGGGTCGGCAAGTGCAGCAGATCAATGGTTTAACCTGCTGCTCCGCCATGCACCCAAAATCGCATTTTATCCCCTGGGTGACCAATGTCATTCCCTAATTGGTCCTATCCTAAAAACAGGGATGGTCCTACTTCTGCCCGGGCTCCTCTCCTCCTTTCCCTTCCCTTTCCCTTCCCTCTCTTCCATCCTGCCAGGCCTGGGGATGATGGATGGGACCGGGAAGCAGCCAGCGGTGTTCAGAAAGCACCGAAGCCCCATCAAGAGCCATTAGCGGAGGAGGCATGCGCCTTGGCGGCTCCTGCAGAGGAGGGACTGCGGCATGACTCAGCCGCAGACGCAGCCCTGAGTCGGCACCTGGCCGAGGGTCAAGCAGGCTGGGAGAACCCTTTCCTTTGGGCCGACTAACCAACACCATCACCATCATTATTGTTATTGTTCGAATCCGGGGAGCGGCGTGACGTGCCCAAAAAGCCAATGCGATTCTGGGGCCGCGGTGGTGCATCGGGTTAAACCGCTGAGCTGCTGAACTTGCCGACCCAAAGATCGCAGGTTCGAACCTGGAGATTGGCGTGACATGTCCCAAAACCCAATGCGATTTGGGTGCATGGTGGCGCAGCAGGTTAAACCGCTGATCTGCTGAACTTGCCGACCCAAAGGTCGCAGGTTCGAATCCGGAGAGCGGCATGACCTGCCAAAAAGCCAAAGCAATTTTGGGTGCATGGTGGCGCAGCGGGTTAAACCGCTGATCTGCTGAACTTGCTGACCCAAAGGTCGCAGGTTCGAATCCGGGGAGCGGCGTGACATGCCCAAAGAGTCAATGCGATTTTGGGGCCGAGGTGGCGCAGTGGGTTAAACCGCTGATCTGCTGAACTTGCTGACCCAAAGGTCGCAGGTTCGAATCTGGAGAGTGGTGTGACATGCCCCAAAAGCCAATGCAATTTCGGGGCCATAGTGGCACTGCGGGTTAAACTGCTGAGCTGCTGAAATTACCGACCCAAAGATCGCAGGTTTGAATCCGGGGAGCGGCATGACGTGCCCAAAGAGTCAATGCGATGTTGGGGCTGAGGTGGCGCAGCGGGTTAAACCACTGATCTGCTGAACTTGCCGACCCAAAGGTCGCAGGTTGGAATCCGGGGAGCGGCATGACGTGCCCAAAGAGTCAATGCGATGTTGGGGCTGAGGTGGCGCAGCGGGTTAAACCACTGATCTGCTGAACTTGCCGACCCAAAGATCGCAGGTTCGAATCCGGGGAGCGGCATGACGTGCCCAAAGAGTCAATGCGATGTTGGGGCTGAGGTGGCGCAGCGGGTTAAACCACTGATCTGCTGAACTTGCCGACCCAAAGGTCGCAGGTTCGAATCCGGGAGAAGCGGCATGACGTGCCCAAAAGAGTCAATGCGATGTTGGGGCTGAGGTGGCGCAGCGGGTTAAACCACTGATCTGCTGAACTTGCCGACCCAAAGGTCGCAGGTTCGAATCCGGGGAGCGGCGTGACGTGCCCAAAGAGTCAATACGATTTTGGGTGCATGGTGGCACAGCGAGTTAAACCGCTGATCTGCTGAACTTGCCGACCCAAAGGTCGCAGGTTCAAATCTGGCGAGCGGCATGACGTGCCCAAAGAGTCAATACGATTTTGGGTGCATGGTGGCACAGCGAGTTAAACCGCTGATCTGCTGAACTTGCCGACCCAAAGGTCGCAGGTTCAAATCTGGAGAGTGGCGTGACATGCCCCCAAAGCCAATGCGATTTCGGGGCCATAGTAGCGCAGCGGGTTAAACCGCTGAGCTGCTGAACTTGTTGACCTGAAGGTTGGCACTTCAAATCTGCAGGTCGGGGTGAGTTCCCGCTGATAGCCCAAGCTCCTGACAACCTAGCAGTTCGAAAA
This sequence comes from Anolis apletophallus, assembly GCA_030556195.1. Classification (NCBI taxonomy): domain Eukaryota; kingdom Metazoa; phylum Chordata; class Lepidosauria; order Squamata; family Anolidae; genus Anolis; species Anolis apletophallus. Next base: position 17,196,110 of record JARBWK010000020.1, read on the forward strand.
CATGCAAATGTGAGTAGATGAATAGGTACGGCTCTGGCGGGAAGGTGATGGAGAGAGACATAATCAGTGGGATGTCTGTGGTGGAGGAAACATGCAAAGCCTTATTTATATAATTATATTATATCACATATTATTAGCATTATTATATTATTAAAATAATGTTACACCGTGGGATCACAGGGGACATTCCCCCCAAAAATATGGCAGCACCGGAACCGGGATTTCGACACGCTTCCGAGTCCCGAGGGGCCGAGCCGAAATACATTTTCGGCTTCTGGGAAGCGGAGGCCGGGGGCCAACGAGGGCCTGCCTCTGAAACCCAAACCAGGGGGCTGACGGCACACGAGTGACTTTGCAGTTCCCAAAAATAGCCGGCAAGGAAGGCAGCCGCTTGGCTTCGGCTCTGCAGCAGCGAAGAAGGATGGAGAGATGCAGGATCCAAGGGACGGCCTTGCAAGAAGAAGGGCCCTGAGCACCCACTGTTATTCCACTATGGAACTACAACTTCCACTATTCCCTATGAAGAGTGAATGACTCCCAGAATAGGGAACTACAACTTCCACTAATCTCTACGAATAGGGAACCATGACTCCCGGAATAGGAAACTACAACTCCTACTATTCTCTAGGAAGGTGGAATCACGACTCCCAGAACAGCAAACTACAACTCCCACTATGACGGGGGAACCACAACTCTCAGAATAGGGAACTACAACTCTAACTATTCCCTATGAAGAGGGAACCATGACTCCCAGAATAGGGAACTACAACTCCCACTATTTTCTATGATGGAGGAACCACGACTCCCGGAATAGGGAACTACAACTCTAACTATTCTCTATGAATAGGGAACCATGACTCCCGGAATAGGGAACTACAACTCCCACTATTCTCTATGATGGAGGAACCACGACTCCCGGAACACAGAACTACAATTTCTACTATTCTCTATTAAGGGAGAATCACGACTCACAGAATAGGGAACTACAACTCCCACTATTCTCTATGATGGAGGAACTACAACTCCCAGAACACAGAACTACAATTTCCACTATTCTCTATTAAAGGAGAATCACGACTCACAGAATAGGGAACTACAACTCCCACTATTCTCTATAATGGAGGAACTACAACTCCCAGAACACAGAACTACAATTTCCACTATTCTCTATTAAAGGAGAATCACGACTCACAGAATAGGGAACTACAACTCCCACTATTCTCCGTGAAGAGCGAAACACGACTCTCAGAATAGGGAACTACAACTCCCACTATTCTCCGTGAAGAGCGAAACACGACTCTCAGAATAGGGAACTACAACTCCCACTATTCTCTATGAAGGGGGAACCACAACTTCCAGAACAGGAAACTACAACCCCCACTATTCTCTATGAAGGGGGAACCAATACTTTCGGAATAGGGAACTATAACTCCCACTATTCTCTATGAAAGGGGAACCACGATTCCCAGGACAGGGAACTACAACTCCCACTATTCCCTATGATGGAGGAATCACAACTCCCATGGATAAGAAACTATGACACCCAAAACAGGGAATAATAATAGGGATAAAGATAATATAAATAATATAAATATTAATAATAATAATAGGGAAAAGGATAATATAAATAATATTTATATATTATAAATATTATCCCTATAATAATAATAGGGATAAGGATAATATAAATAATATAAATATTAATAATAATAATAAGAGGGATAAGGATAATATAAATAATATAAATATTAATAATAATAATAGGGATAAGGATAATATAAATAGCAGTCCTCATGGTACTCGTAGCTGAGCCTGAAGGACCCATTCATTTCTGAGAAGTGAACCTCCCGGGAACCATCCTCTAAACCCAGGCCGACGTCTCCTAGGCAACCGGGAACTGCCTGCCTCCATCTCGGCCTCTCCAGCCAATGGGCAAGCGGTCCAGCACCTAGGGCATCCGCCTTGGTTGCCTAGCAACCGCCACATGCCTCCTTCATCCTGGCATCCTCTCTCTGGAGAGGCAAGGCACCACAAAAGGGAGGGAAAGGGGGAAGAAAGGAGGAGAGCAGACAGAGGAAATGGGGCTGGGGGGGGGCGTCCCTTGGCAATTCGGGAAGACGGGAATGAGAAAGTGATAGACGGAGAAAGAGAGACAAAAGAAGGCTTATGAAGAGGCAGGGGAAACGCCTAAGAAGGATGTACTGATGGTCAAGAGCTTTCCTATAGAGAAGGATACCTCTTCTTCTCTTCTTCGGGCTAAACATGCCCAGTTCTTTAAGCCGCTCCTCATAGGGCTTGTTCTCCGGACCCTTTTGAGTCGCCCTCTTTCTCTGGACACATCCCAGCTTGTCAACATCTCTCTTCAATTGCGGTGCCCAGAACCGGACACAGTATTTATTTATTTATTTATTTATTTATTTATTACTTCAAACTTGTATACCGCCACTCCCCGAAGGCTCGGAGCGGTTTACAGAAGTTCAAGTAACACAACAGAAGCAAGACACAATAGGGAGGAGAAGGGTGGGGAGAGGGGAGAGGGAGGGGTAGGGGAGGTCAGCCAGCCAGCGATAGCCCGCTAGGGTACCATCCCGCCATCAAAAGAGGGCAGGCAGGGAGGCCTCAACAGGATCGCTGGCACCCGAGAGTAGGTGGAAGGCGGGGCCGGCAAGCTCCCAAATGGTAGCCTGCGCTGGCAGTTCCGACCCGCCCGTCGAGTGTCCTTATCGTCTCTCGTGGTGGTAGGGCATGTCCCTCGGAGCTTCAGCTGCCTATAGCAGGAGCTCCAGATGGTCCTAATGGCAAATGTCCTCTGGGTCCTCATCGTCTTCTGTCCGGGCCGTCCTTCAACCGGTGGACCTACAGGGGGCCTGGCTCTGCAAACCCGGCCTTCTCGGAGGAGGGTCGGCCCTGTCCCCCGGTCCATGGGCTGGGAGGAGACGCGATTCCCTTCTCTCCGCTTCCGTTTCCGCCTCCTCCTCCGAGGGCTCCGCTGCTTGTCAGTATTCCAGGTAGAGTGGTCTAACCAAGGCGGAATAGAGCGTGGAGAGCGTGCCTTCCCTGGATTCTAGACCCTATAGAGGCCAAAGTCCCGTTGGCTTTGTTTTAAGGGACCAATAATGTAAACAAAGGAATAAAAGACTTGCCCGAGCATGACTGGGAACTCGGAACCTTTAAGGAAGATTGCATGACTTATTATCATCATTATTAGTAGTAGTAGTAGTAGTAGGTAAAGGTTGTCCCCCTGACATTAAGTCCAGTCGTGTCCGACTCTGGGAGATGGTGCTCATCATTAGAAATTAAGCCAAAGAGCCGGCGTTGTCCGTAGACACCTCCAAGGTCATGTTGCCAACATTACATTGAGCGCCGTTACCTACCTGTCGGAGAGGTACCTATTGATCTACTCAGATTTGCATGTTTTCAAACTGCTAGGTTGGCAGAAGCTGGGGCTGACGGCAGGAGCTCACGCCGCCCCCCCCCCGGATTTGAACCTGCGACCTTTCGGTCAACAAGCTTAGCAGCTCAGTGGTTTAACCCTGATTTTTTACTAATATCTATATATATAAAGGAGGACCCGTCATCCAAAGACTGCCATAGGCAGAGAAACCTTCCAAGGCAGAGACACCAAACTTGGCAACAAAAATAGGCCTCAGGCAAGGAAGATTTTAAGCAAAGAAACGTGTGCTCTGTGCACATAGTTGTGTATCTTCTGCATATTGGCGTTGTGTGGTATTTTGTGCTGGCTTGGTCTTTTGGATTGTGTTTCTCGAGTGTGGTTGTGAGAGTTGTAGTGTTTGGAGGAGTGTGTGGTGTTTATTTATTTTGTTGTTGTGATTGTGTGGCTGATCGTACCGTGGTCAGTGGTTTGTGGTGATTACCAGTGGTCAGTTTTATTGGTTTGGCCAGTGTGGGGAAGGCTGAAGGAGCCTGTCCTTTAGGCATTGTGTGTCCTCGGCAGTCCGACTGGCTGTGGTGTGTGGGAGGCTGTCCTGAGGTGATTTGTTTTGGCGGCAGTTATTTTGGTGAAATTGTCGCGCGCAGGGGGCGGGGGCAGGGCCAGCTTGGGGAAGGGGATGGAGTGCTTTTGGGGATGGCAGGGGATGGGGCCAGCCCGGGGGAGGGGGGTGGAGTGGTTGTGGGGATGGCAGGGGGCGTGGCCTGCGCTGGGAAGCGGCACCAGCATTTTGTGTGGGCCGATGTCGGCCAATGGGATTCGCTGGTGGCCGAAGAAGACGCTGGGAAATGTAGTTTTTTAAAATCGTTTTGGGGGCCTTCTAGGTTTTGGGGGAAAGTTTCTTTGCTAAAAACCTTCCTTGCCTGAGGCCTATTTTTGTTGCCAAGTTTGGTGTCTCTGCGTTGTAAGGTTTCTCTGTTTGGGACGGTCGTTCCATGACGACTCTTCCTTTATATATATAGATGGCCATGGCTCAATGATCTCAATTATAGGGCAGGTGAAGCCATTCCCTTTGCCGCCCTCTTCTGGACACAGGAATATTTGCAATTGCCTAGAGATGCTGATCTCAAATCCTTTGCTGCCATCCAGTGGCCAAAGTGGGAAGCACTGCCTTGAGCAGTGGAGGGCGCCTCTGTGCTGCCATCATGTGGGCATTGTGGAAAACAGCAACTCCATATTACAAAGTAAAGTGTATTATAGTTCCCACCAAATAGGAAAGCAAGAAAAAAAAGTATAAAGAAGGGAAAAGAGGGGAACAAGGCATCGACATCTCCGGCCCATCCCCTGTTCGGATATCAGTCCGCAAGGCAATGCCTTAAATCAAGAAACCACTTCCTAACATCTACTCACAGGAACACCTCAGCAAGCGAGAGGCCAAAAGTGGCAGGCTAAAACCCTGTCGCTGATGCCAGATGAGATGCCCACTCCTGGGCACACAGAAGAGTGGACGTTGGTCATGGGGTTCTATGTGGGAAGTTTGGCACAATTCTGGTGGGGTCCAGAATGCTCTTTGATTGTAGGTGAACTATAAATCCCAGCAAGTACAACTCCCAAATGTCAAGGTCTATTTTCCCCAAACTCCACCAGTGTCCACATTTGGGCATATTGAGTATTTGTGCCAAGTTTGGTCCAGATCTATCATTGTTTGAGTCCACCGTGCTCTCTAAATGTAGGTGAACTACAACTCCCAAACTCAAGGTCAATACCCACCAAACCTTTCCAGTATTTTCTGTTGGCCATGGGAGTTCTGTGTGCCAAGTTTGGTTCAATTCCAATGTTGGTGGGGTTCAGAATGGAATTTGGTCGTAGGTGAACTATAAATCCCACCAAGTACAACTCTCAGATCTCAAGGTCTATTTTCCCCAAACTCCACCAGTGTCCACATCTGTGCCTATTGAGTATTCGTGCCAAGTTTGGTCCAGATCTATCATTGTTTGAGTCCACAGTGCTCTCTGGATGTAGGTGAACTACAACTCCCAAACTCATGGTCAATGCCCACCAAACCTTTCCAGTATTTTCTGTTGGCCATGGGAGTTCTGTGTGCCAAGTTTGCTTCAATTCCATCGTTGGTGGGGTTCAGAAGGCTCTTTGGTTGTAGGTGAACTATAAATCCCAGCAACTACAACTCCCAAAAGACAAAATCAACCCCCCACCCCTCCTGGTCAAATGTGGGCGTCTCAGGTATTTGTGCCAAATTTGGTCCAGTGAACGGAATTACCCTTTTGCTTTTATAGCCAAAGCAGCAGGAATCATCCTGGGATGTATAGTTTGCTAAGACAAAGATAGTCCATTCATAGCATGTATTTAAATGCATTTTCTTTATTCAAACAGAAAAAATATATATGTCCAGTGATAATAACAATAATTAGGCAGAATAGGGAGTCATATCAACACGCATACATGGGAACCCATCCCCCCAAATTACATATATTTACATGGATGTTGATGCCTGTCTTAGACATCTGAGCCTAAACACGCTAATTCGAAACCATAAATGCCCCCTGAATTCGTCAAAATCCCATCTCCTCTGATGTTTCGGACCCAGGCGTGGGGAGACTACAACTCCCAGATGGTCGAAAAGTGGGACGGCAGAGGATGAATGGGCTGGCGTGATACCAGCAAACATATACACGCGTGTACATACAACCGCAGTCAAGCCAACACTGACGTCCCAAGGCACTGCAGCACCCAGAAGGCTTTGGACACGCTCTGAGGAAGCTCCGCCACTCGCTGCCGACACTCTCCGTCTGGAAAAGAGGAAGGAAGGAAGGAAGGGAGGGAGGAAGAATGAAAGAAAGGAAGGAATAAGGAAAGAAAGGAAAGGAAGGAAGGAAGGAGGAAAGGAAGGAAGGAAGGAATGAAGGAAGAAGGAAGGGAGAAAGGGAGGGAGGGAGGGAGGGAGGAAAGAAGAGAGAAAGGAAGAGAGGAAGAGAGAAAGGAAAGAAGAGAGAAAGGAAGGAAGGAAGAGAGAAAGGAAGGAAGGAAGAGAGAAAGGAAAAGAGAAAGGAAGGAAGGAAGAGAGAGAGAAAGGAAGGAAGGGAGAAAGGAAGGAAGGAAGGGAGAAAGGAAGGAAGAGAGAAAGAAAGAAAGAAAGAGAGAAAGGAAGGAAGGGAGAAAGGAAGGAAGGAAGGGAAGAGAGGAAGGAAGGAAGGGAGAAAGGAAGGAAAGAAGAGAGAAAGGAAGGAAGGAAGGGAGAAAGGAAGGAAGGAGGAGAGAAAGGAAAAGAGAAAGGGAAGGAAGGAAGGAAGAAAGGGAGAAAGGAAGGAAGGAAGAGAGAAAGGAAAAGAGAAAGGAAGGAAGGGAGAGAGAAAGGAAGGAAGGGAGAAAGGAAGGAAAGAAGAGAGAAAGGAAGGAAGAGAGAAAGGAAGGAAGGAAGGAAGAGAGAAAGGAAAAGAGAAAGGAAGGAAGGAAGGGAGAGAGAAAGGAAGGAAGGGAGAAAGGAAGGAAAGAAGAGAGAAAGGAAGGAAGAGAAAGGAAGAGAGAAAGGAAGGAAGGAAGAGAGAAAGGAAGGAAGGGAGAAAGGAAAAGAGAAAGGAAGGAAGGAAGGAAGGAAGGAGAGAGAAAGGAAAGGAGGGAGGGAGGAAGGAAGAGAGAAAGGAAGGAAGAGAGAAAGGAAGGAAGGAAGAGAGAAAGGAAGGAAAGAGAGAGAGAAAGGAAGGAAGGGAGAAAGGAAGGAAAGAAGAGAGAAAGGAAGGAAGGGAGAAAGGAAGAAAGGAAGAGAGAAAGGAAGGAAGGGAGAAAGGAAAAGAGAAAGGAAGGAAGGGAGAAAGGAAGGAAGGAAGAAAGAAAGGAAGGAAGGAGAAAGGAAGGAGAAAGGAAAGGAAGGAAAGAAGAGAGAAAGGAAGAGAGGAAGAGAGAAAGGAAAGAAGAGAGTAAGGAAGGAAGGAAGGAAGGAAGAGAGAAAGGAAGGAAGGAAGGGAGAAAGGAAGGAAAGGAAGGAAAGAAGAGAGAAAGGAAGAGAGGAAGAGAGAAAGGAAAGAAGAGAGAAAGGAAGGAAGGAAGAGGAAAGGAAAGAGAAGAGAGAAAGGAAAGAAGAGAAAGGAAGAGAGGAAGAGAGAGAAAGGAAAGGAGAAGGAAGGAAGGAAGGAAGAGAGAAAGGAAGGAAGGAGAAAGGAAGGAAGGAAGAAAGAGAAAGAAGGAAGAAGGAGAAAGGAAAAGGGAAAGGAAGGAAGGAAGAAAGGAAGAAAGGAATGAAGGAAGGAAGGAAGGAGAAAGGAAAAAGAAAGGAAGGAAGGAAGGAAGGAAGGAAGGAAGGAAGGAAGGAAAGAGAAAGAAAGAAAGGAAAGAGAAAGAAAGAGGAAGAAAGAAAAGGAAGGAAGAAGAGGAAGGAAAAAGGAAAGGAAGGAAGGAAGAAGAAAGAAAGAAAGGAAGAAAGGAAAGGAAGGAAAGAAAAAGGAAGGAAGGGAGAAAGGAAAAAGAAAGAAACAGGGAAAGGAGAAAGGAAGGAAGGAGAAAGGAAGAAAGGAAGAGAGAAAAGAAAAGAGAAAGGAAGGAAGGAAGGAAGGAAGGAAGGAAGGAAGGAATTTCCTCCATCAGGTTTGACGCAGGCTGTTTCACTTCATGGAGGAACATTGTTAGTTGGGAATGAAAGGGTTGAAATCACTCTCTTTTGTCTCCTCTTCTTCTCTTCCTTTCTCCTTCTCTTCTTCTCCTTCTTCTCTTTTTATTTCCCCCCTCCTCTATTCCCTCTTCTTCCTCGCCTCACCCTCCTCTTTGCCTCTTGCACTCCTTCTTCTTCCTCTTTTCCTTCCTCTCCTCCTCTTCTTCTTCGTCCTTTTGCTCCTCCTATTCACCCCCACTTGCTCTCCTCATTCTTCCTCTTTTCTTTCCTCCACCTTTTCCACTCTTCTTCTTCTGCACTTCCTCCTATTCACCTCTCTTGCCCTACTGCTTCTTCCTCTTTTCTTCCTCCTCTTCTACCTCTTTTTTCTCCTTCTATTCACCCCCCTTTTCTCTCCTCCTCCTTCTAAGCAGAGACTGGATGGCCATCTGTCGGGGGTGCTTGGATTGTGTGTCCCTGCCTGGCAGAGAGAAGAGGGTTGGACTGGATGGCCTTCGGGGCGCCTCCCAAGGCTGTGACTCGGCAATTTGCGTGCCAAAGCCTGGCAGCCCATCCTACAGGGATCGTTGTCGCTGTCTGTGTTTAAAAATAAACCCTGCGCCGAGGAACACCGCGGCCCGTATGAATTATGCACAGGAAGTGCGCCTGCCTTCGGTTATTCCCGTGGCACGCTTCCTCGCAACTTCTGGAAATGTTGGCGGCACGACACTTTAAACTGGAGCTGAGCATTTTAGGAAAGAGCCAGGCAAGGGGAAAGCAGAAAGAAGGGTTCTAGGTACTCCTAAAGGCTCTAGATCAGTGTTTCTCAACCTTCCCAATGCTGCGACCCCTTAATACAGTTCCTCATGTTTTGGTGACCCCTAACCATTATTTTCATTGCTACTTCATAACTGTATTTTTGAGAGGGGGGGTGTTGATTTTGTCATTTGGAAGTTGTAGTTGCTGGGATTTATAGTTCACCCACAATCAAAGAACATTCTGAACTCACTAACAATGGAATTGAACCAAACTTGGCACAAAAAACGCCCATGGCCAACAGCAAATACTGGAAGTGTTTGGTGGGCATTGACCTTGAGTTTGGGAGTCGTAGTTCACCTACATGCAGAGAGCACTATAGACTCAACAATGATGGATCTGGGCCACACTTGACACTAATCCGCAATATACCCAAATGTGAACACTGGTGGAGTTTGGGGAAAATAGATCTTGACATTGGGGAGTTGTAGTTGCTGGGATTTATAGTTCACCTACAATCAAAGAGCCCCTTGCACCCCACCAATGATAGAATTGGGTCAAACTTCCTACACAGAACCCTCATGCCTTGAAGGGACTAGCTGGCGTGAGCCTCCGTCCCACCTCACTTACTCTCCCTCACCCCACACATGTGCATCATGTTGCCATGCGCCAAGCATGCCTGCTCTCCCCACGTAGAGTCTCAGAAACAGCCCTCCCCTTGGCTGGGAGGCCTGCCAATCTGTTTCCAAAAAGAAAGAGAAGGACAAACGGAGAGATCTTCAATCTTCTCTGCCAAAGGGCTTCCTAAGACCACCATAAATATTTGTTTTCTGATGGTCTTTGGCGACCCCTCTGAAACTCTCTCGCGACCCCCCTGGGGGTCCCGACCCCCAGGTTGAGAAACACTGCTCTAGATGCTTCCAAAGAGGTGTTGAAAGGGCCAGGCCATGGGGAAAGCAGAAAGAAGGGTTCTAGGTACTCCTAAAGGCTCTAGATGCTTCCAAAGAGGCGTTGAAAGAGCCAGGCCATGGGGAAAGCAGAAAGGTTTCTAGGTACTGCTAAACGCTCTAGATGCTTCCAAAGAGGTGTTGAAAGGGCCAGGCCATGGGGAAAGCAGAAAGAAGGGTTCTAGGTACTCCTAAAGGCTTTAGATGCTTCCAAAGAGGTGTTGAAAGGGCCAGGCCATGGGGAAAGCAGAAAGAAGGGTTCTAGGTACTGCTAAACGCTCTAGATGCTTCCAAAAAGGTGCTGAAAGGGCCAGACATTGGGAAAATCAGACGGGAGGGTTATAGGTACTCCTAAAGTCTCTAGATGCTTCTAAAGAGCTGTTGAAAGGGCAAGGCAATGGGAAAAGCAAAAGAGTTCTAGGTACATCTACAGAAGCATTTTCAGGAAAGGGCCAGGCAACGGGGCAAGCGGACAGAAGAGTTCTAGGCACTCCTAAAGGCTCTTGATGCTTCTAAAGAGGTGTTGAAAGGGTAAGGGAAAGCAGAAGAGTTCTAGGTGCATCTACAAAAATTTTTCAGGCAACGGGACAATACAGAAAGGTTCCAGGCATTCCTAAAGGCTCTTGATGCTTCCAAAGAGGTGTTGAAAGGGCAAGGCAACAGGGAAAGCAGACAGAGGTTTCTAGGTGCTTCAAAGGCTCTTGATGCATCTAAAGAAGTGTTGAAAGGGCAAGGCAATGGGGAAAGTAGAAGAGTTCTAGGTGCATCTAAAGAAGCACTTTCAGGAAAGGGTCCAGCAACGAGGCAAGTGGACAGAAGGGTTCTAGGCACTCCTAAAGCCTCTTGATGCTTCCAAAGAGGTGTTGAAAGGGCCAGGCAATGGGGAAAGCAGAAGAGTTCTAGGTGCATCTAAAAAGGTTTTCAGGAAAGGGTCAGGCAACGAGGCAAGCAGACAGAAGGGTTCTAGGTACTCCTAAAGGATCTAGATGCTTCCAAAAAGGTGTTGAAAGGGCCAGGTGATGGGGAAAGCAGACAGGAAGGCTCTAGGTGCTTTAAAGGCTCTTGATGCTTCTAAAGAGGTGTTGAAAGGGCAAGGCAATGGGGGAAAGAATAAGAGTTCTAGGTGCATCTACAGAAGCATTTTCAGGAAAGGGCCAGGCAACGGGGCAAGGGGACAGATGAGTTCTACACACTCCTAAAGGCTCTAGATGCTTCTAAAGAGGTCTTGAAAGGGCAGGGCAACAGGAAAAGCAGAAGAGTTCTAGGTGCATCTAAAAAACCATTTCCAGGAAAGGGCCAGGCAACGGGGCAAGTGGACAGAAGGGTCCTGGGTGCGTCTAAAGGTTCTTGATGCTTCTAAAGAGGTGTTGAAAGGGCCAGGTGATGGGGAAAGCAGACAGAAGGGTTCTAGGTGCTTCTAAATAACCTTTTAAAGGAAAAAGCAAGGTAATGGGAAAAACAGAATTCTAGGTGCATCTAAAGAAGCATTTTCAGGAAAGGACCAGGTTACTGGGCAAAAGGGGTTCTAGGTGCTTCTAAAGGTCCTTGGCGCTTCTGAAGAGCTGTTGAAAGGGCAAGGCAATGGGGAAAGCAGATAGAAGGGTTCTAGGTGCTTCTAAAGGCTCTTGGTGCTTCTGAAAAGCTGTTGAAAGGGCAAGGCAATGGGGAAAGCAGACAGAAGGGTTCTAGGTGCTCCTAAAGGGCCTTGATGCTTCTGAAGAGCTGTTGAAAGGGCAAGGCAATGGGGAAAGCAGAAGAGTTCTAGGTGCATCAAAAGAAGTCTTTTCAGGAAAGGCCCAGGCAACGGGAAAGCAGGTAGGTGGGTTCTAGATTACTGTAAGGGTGCTAGAAGCTTATCACTCACCGGCCGGCACATCATAGGAGGTGGCAGCGGGCGCCCGCGTCTTCCGAATGGTCGCAGTTGTGGACGTTCCAGCGGATGTGGGAGCAGCGCAAGAGGGAGGCCTCGTCTCCTTTGCACTTGAGGTTGTCCAGGAAGATGTAGCCGGTGCCCTGGCCGTAGCGGGCCTCGCCAGAGGCGGACAGCGCCCGGCCGCAGCCCAGTTGCCGGCACACCACCCGGGCATCCTTGAGGTCCCAGGCGTCGTCGCACACCGTGCCCCACTGCGAGAGCAGGAAGAGCTCCACGCGGCCCTCGCAGCGGTGGCTCCCGTTGACCAGGCGCAGGAAGCCTGCGCAGAGAGCACAATCAAAGCACCCCTGACAGATGGCCACCCAGCCTCTGCTTAGTAATAATAATAATAATAATAATAATAATAGAACTATAGAATCCCAGAGTTGGTAGAGACCCCAAGGACCATCCAGTCCAACCCCATCTTCCAGTACAGAGACACCATCTGATCCCTCCCAACAGATGGCCACCCAGACTCTGCTTAATAATAATAATAATTAATAATAATAATAATAGAACTAGAGAATCCTATAGGTTTCCCCCTTCACCACCTCGCAGGCATACCATCCTTGGGCCGAAGGGTCGTTGAGGCCGTGGTGGGCAAGCTCTCCTCCAAGAAGGGCTCCCCCAGTTCACCGGCACCTGGGAGAAAACAAAGGGAACGTGGCACATAGAGCCCCCATGACCCACTCTACATCCTACTACCGTTTGGAGGAGGGTGAACCAAGGATGATGGGACTTGAAGTACCTCCACTCACTCCCCGAGTGTGCTCTAACCCTCATCCAATGACTGATCAAGACCAAACTTGGCACACACAACCCCCATTACCCCCTTGACATCCTGGTGAGGTTTAGGGGAGGTGGACCACGGATTATGGGATTTGTAGGTTTATTTTTATTTATTTATTTATATACCGCTCTCTCTGGAGTCCAGAGCGGTTTACAGAGTTAAAAACAGAGAAACACATAAAATGCAATAAAACCATATTAAACCCCCAGTTAAAATCAAATTCCAGCAGAACTGCGATGGCAGTAGGAATATGCTGACAGCGACACAACAGGATGCTGAAAACACGGCATTGGTTATGGGCCAAATGCCTGTCTGAATAGCCAAGTCTTTACGGCTCTGCGGAACGGCATTAAGTCCCGGATGGCTCGCAGCTCTTCAGGGAGGGTGTTCCACAGGGTTGGCGCAGCTACGGCAAACGCCCTCTGCCGCGTGCTAGCAAGTCTATAGACCTTAATGCCCGTCACATCCAGTAGATTGAGCCCCTCTGAGCGCAGTGATCTCCTGGGCACATAAGGGGTAAGCCGCTCCCTCAGGTACACTGGCCCCAAACCATATAAGGCCTTGAAAGTTAAAACTAACACCTTGAAGGTGACCCGGAATTAAATTGGGAGCCAGTGCAGCTCGCGCAAGAGTGGGGTCACGTGGGCAGATCTTGATGCTCCTGAGAGCAGACGTGCTGCAGCGTTCTGCATCAGCTTGAGTTTCCGGATCACCGACAAGGGTAGGCCAATGTACAGTGCATTACAGTAGTCGAGCCTCGAGATGACCGTGGCTTGGATCACTGTGGCCAGGTCGCAGCGGGAGAGGTAAGGAGCCAGACGTTTTGCCTGTCGTAGGTGGTAGAAGGCTATCTTGCAGGCGCAGGCAATCTGCGCCTCCATAGACAGCTGGCCGTCCAGCCGGACCCCTAGGCTCTTTACTGACAGTTGCGGGCGAAGAGCCACGCCGTCGAACGTCGGCAACTGGGTCTCTACCCCCCCCCCCCCGGGCGGCCCAGCCACAAGATCTCCGTCTTTGCCGGGTTCACCTTCAACTTACTGGCTCGAGGCCATCCAGTCACGGCTTCCAGGCAGAGATGGAAATTATCGGGTACGGATTCCGCCCCGGGGTCCATCCTCAGAATGAGCTGGGTGTCATCAGCGTACTGATGGCACTCCAGCCCAAAACTCCGTACCAGTTGGGCGAGCGGTCGCATGTAGATGTTAAATAACAGCGGGGAGAGAATGGCCCCCTGAGGGACCCCGCAGTGTAAGGGGGAGCCCTCGGAGACCACCCCTCCCCACTTCACTCGCTGCAGGCGGTTTTGGAGGAAGGAGGACAGCCAGTTGAGGGCTGTCCCCTCACCCGCCACCGCCAGGCGGTGTGTCAAAAGTTGGTAATCGACAGTATCAAACGCTGCCGTGAGGTCCAATAACACGAGCAGCGCCGATCCGCCTCGGTCCAAATGGCAGCGGAGTAGGTCTGTGATGGAGACCAGGATGGTCTCTGTCCCATGGCCCGAACAGAAGCATGACTGGAAGGGGTCTAGCCAGGTTGCATCATCCAGGAATGCCTGCAGCTGGTCCATTGCTGCCCTCTCAATTACCTTGCCCAGGTACGATAGATTGGACACCGGAGGGTAATTGGAGGGAGCCGCAGGGTCTAAACCGGGCTTCTTCAGCAATGGACTAACCACCGCCTCTTTCAACTCCTCTGGAAAAGCTCCTGGGAAAGGTTGTGGGAAGCCTGAGCCAATTCGATCGTTGGTGGGGTTCAGAATGCCCCTTGGTTGTAGGTGAACTATTAAGTCCCAGCAACTACAACTCCCAAATGACAAAATCAATCCCCCCACCCCACTCCACCAGTATCCAAATTTGGGCGTATCAGGTATTTGTGCCAAATGTGGTCCTCTACTCTAAGGTCCTATATGGAACTGGCTATAGGGTGCTATAATAGGAGGGGCACCTGGCGCACCTCGGCAGATGACCCCGGCGTCCTCGTGGTGGCCGCAGTTGTGCTGGCCCCATCCCAGGTGGAAGCAGTCGGCCAGGTCCAGCTCGGCCCCGCCGCAGTCCACGTTGTCCAGCAGGATGGGCCCCACCCCATAGCCGAAGTAGCCCAGCTGGGTGGCCACCACGGCCGAGCCGCAGCCCACCTGCCGGCAGACCACCTGGGCGTTGGCGAAGTCCCAGTCGTCGTCGCAGACGGTACCCCAGTCGCCCCCAAAGAGGACCTCCACCCGGCCCTGGCAGCTGCTGTTGCCGTTGGCCAGCCGGACCCCGCCACCTGAATAATAATAATAGTAATAGAACTATAGGATCCTAGAGTTGGGAGAGATCTCAAGGGCCATCAAGTCCAATCCCGTCTTCTAGTAAAAAGACACCATCTGATCCCTCCCACCAGATGGCCAGCCGGACTCTGCTTAATAATAATAATAATAATAATAGTAATAGAACTATAGGATCCTAGAGTTGGGAGAGATCTCAAGGGCCATCAAGTCCAATCCCGTCTTCTAGTAAAAAGACACCATCTGATCCCTCCCACCAGATGGCCAGCCGGACTCTGCTTAATAATAATAATAATAGTAATAGAACTATAGGATCCTAGAGTTGGGAGAGATCTCAAGGGCCATCAAGTCCAATCCCGTCTTCTAGTAAAAAGACACCATCTGATCCCTCCCACCAGATGGCCAGCCGGACTCTGCTTAATAATAATAATAATAATAATAGTAATAGAACTATAGGATCCTAGAGTTGGGAGAGATCTCAAGGGCCATCAAGTCCAAACCGTCTTCTAGTAAAAAGACACCATCTGATCCTCCCACCAGATGGCCAGCCGGACTCTGCTTAATAATAATAATAATAATAATAATAGTAATAGAACTATAGAATCCTAGAGTTGGGAGAGATAGGATCCTAGAGTTGGGAGAGATCTCAAGGACCATCAAGTCC